>JBBBDQ010000318.1:2272500-2462500 GCA_037127315.1 Ascarosepion bandense | reverse complement strand
AACCGTAAATACTTCAAAAGTTTTGCTTTATCCATACATTATTTGAAATTTAAAAAAATCAACAGTAAGAACTTAATTACTACCTGGAATATCGTAGCTAAATCCAAACATTACAATGGAAAAGGAGATATATGTAATCTATGACTCTCAGAAAAACTTGTCATCTTAAACCATATCAAGAATCCAAATTTCCTTAATAAGAAATGTGATGTAATGACTTACATGCTGTCACAGAAAAATACTTAAATTCTCAGTCCCAGATTGATACGTTTGCTTCTTTCTTTCTTTCTTTCTTTTTTCTTTCTTTCTTTCTTTCTTTTTGTTTTTGTCTTTCTGCCGCAATATTAGTTTTATCAGTTATGAATTAAACCCCTTTTCATTTTATTTTTGCTCCTTACATTAGTAAGTACTGTCTATTTTCCAACGCATATCGACTTTAAAATTTAAGACAAATTGACAAGCGGATAAAAGCAAAATTTGGAAATTTGTGTATGAAGGCGTATAGTATTCTGTATATGTGTCTGTTTGTCAGTATATGAGTATACCCGTCTATTTATCTATGTATGGATGTTTGTAGGTTTATATGTGTGCGTTCATGTATTTTTTTCGTTTAATATATGAATAACTTTCTACATCTAAGAATTTTTTGTTAAACTTAGAATTTAAACTTCGCAATAAAATGTGACCATTTATGATGTTTTGGAAAAGATAAAAACGAAAAGGAAATTAATGCTGAGCATCAGAAAGAAACAACTAAAGTTCCTGGGACATGAATTGAGGAAGAAGGGCTTGGAGAACCTGATACTAACAGGCCAGATAGAGAGGAAAAAGAGATAGAGGAAAGCAGCGGATAACATATTTGAAGGGCCTGAATAAGTGGATAACAGAACGGGGGTTGCGTGGTGTAACAGGAGAAAGAGCCACCAGGGATAGGGAGAGGTGAAAAGCCATGATCGCCTACGTCCTGAAAGGACAAGACACATAGAAGAAGTATAGATTTTCGAAAGCATCCATTATTTTTATGTAAAGCGGAGAAAATGACGCATCGGAACGCAGTGTTTCAGCATAATACGTAGACATGGCGAATAAAATAATCTCTTATCCCGTCAAACCAATTTTATAGCGATATTTGATTCAATAATTATAAAATGATAAAAACGAGTCTGTCTTAAGAAGATAACTTTATCACTATTAACTGCTAATTACAGAGTCATATCTCCTCACTCAGTCAAGTGCCATACGTGATATACGCTTGGGCGATCATGTCTCGAAAGAGACATGACTGACTGGGCAGAAGATTATCCCGCAGTAGGTTGCCATTGCTTTCTGCGATAGACTGGTTGCCAACCAAGACTATAGAACCCAATCTGTCTTGTTATTTAACCCATAACTGGAAGGAAGAGACGGATTAATACCTTTCTCAAGGGTATTTGCGCCGTAAGTGAATTCAAGGAATTAAACTGGAATTCGAACTCGGCTCCCCGATTTCTCGTTCCGAGCCGATATCTACTGCACCACAACCACTTGGCTGTATTCTATTCCGCCAACCATAACGTTATAGTTATCTCTAAAATAGTCATGTTCTTTCGAGATAATTTTCATTTACAAACAATTTTCATATCTATTATGAAAAGAAACTGGTTAAACATCCACCAAAGACCGCCGTCTCTGACGCTTTGGATGAATAATTTTAATCATCCTTAGAACCTATAATTTAAAATCATTTCACCCGAGGCAAGACGATAATGACACTATGAGTTAGGGTGTCACTGGGAGTGAAAGAGAATGATAAGAATTGAGGGAGGACAAGTGAGTAAAGAACAACAAAGCAACTGAGTTCAAGATGACAGAAGATAATGATTGATATTGCATTTAAATTTTTGAAGATTGTAGGTGGCAAGGAAGCAATAAATCCGAAGGGAGTTCCACAGGCAGGAAGTGCGAAACAAGAAACTATTAGACTAGAAGTGAAGGCTTCATTTAACTTGTTTAATTGTAAAACGGTGAGATTTACTGGCCAATTTAGTATTTAGAATAAATTTGATAACATACTTTTATTTTTTAAATGAAGTTTTTTTTTTCAAATGTTAGTTGATTCGTGGGCTAGACAACCAAAGAAACCGACCGTGAATCACTGAATAACAATCTGTTATTCTGTTATTCTGTAACCAGAGGTAATAGAGTGCCTTTACACTGTTCATCATGTGTTATAATATGTTATATGTAGTAAATTAGCAATAGGTGTCACTCCACGTAGTAATATTTTACTGGTTATTCGCACTTCACCATAATATTGTGATGGGTTAAAACGGTGACCCTTGATATCGGCCTTGTGCCAGACTAAGCTTAGCACAGTAATTATCCATATTGACTATTTCCTCGGAGATTGATTATTAGGAAGCTAGTATCGCAAATAGTTATTTTTGTAGAATGTTTGATTTTTCGCAGGTTCCTGCTAACCGTAGCCTAGCGCCATACTAACTTCAGTAAATAACGCCTTGAATCTATGGTTCATAATCTGATCATGTAAACGATTACTATGTTAAATAATCGAATCAACTCTTTCGGCCTTACATCAAACTAACTTTCGTTTATTGAATATATACTGCAAGGACTAGTTTAATTTCAAATATTAACAATTTGCTTTAATTTCACCTCTGCCATTAAATATATTACTAATTATATTTCTCTGTGGATGATATAGAGATGTTTTATCGCTCTTTGTGCAGCTGTTAATGAATGCACGTGGGTCGATGGGATATATTTTAAGTGTTATTAATTCAAGCATCAAGCAGTTTTTTAATGTTTATGTGAAGATGCCATCACCGAAGAGCCAAGCCATCGAGTATCGCAAAACGAATTTAGAATATTAATACTCATGAGAAAATATCTAAGATGCAATCGCTGAAGTTAATACTTTAAAACAAAAACTAAAAGCCGAAATTCAAAGTGGCTAGATACGAGAAAAACTGGTTTATAAATTTGAATATGAATTTTAGAAGAGAGTGAAAAATACTTAACGTCATTAGGAAAAGTGGATATTCTTTTGGATATCTGGATAAAAAGCGACTGATTTATGACGTTAAAAACTTGGCAGTTTGAAATTCTAGTCAATAAACCGCATAAAAATACTTTAAACAATATATATCAAACTTGTTATGCCGTTCATAGCAAATAATAAACACGTAAACCTTGAAAAGAGATGTATTTATACATTTTATAGCTGTCACGCTTATTCAGATTTCTCTCATAAAATGAAATGTATTGACTACAGTGAAAATCAGCTCAGGCAGGCATATTGGCATGACGTCATAATTTATACGTCTCGTGTAAGCAAGAATTATATAGTGAGATAAAACCTGGCAAGAATTCTTCTTCTTCTTCTTCTTCTTCTTCTTCTTCTTCTTCTTCTTCTTCTTCTTCTATGTGTCCTGTCCCTTCAGGACGTAGGCGATCATGGTTTTACAGTTTTCCCTATCCCTAGTGGCTCTTAGTATGTCTTCTCCTGTTACACCATGCAATCATTGTTCCATCATCCACCTGATTAGGTCCTTCAAATATGTTATCCGTTGCTTTACCCTGCCTCTTTCTCTTCTATCTGGCCTGTTAGTATCAGGTTCTCCAAGCCCTCCTTCCTCAATTCATGTCCCAGGAACTTCAACTGTCTCTTCCTGATGCTCAGTATTAATTTCCTTTTTGTTTCCATCATTTCTAAGACCTCACCATTGCTCACATGCTCGATCCATGATATTCGCAGCATCCTCATGGTAAGAATTTAACATTAAAGAACCCAGCAAAGGCTGATAAGTCGCAAAAAATAACTAATCTAACTGTTGGTTCAACGTTATTTCTTTTTTTTAAATTCTGTTACACACAAACATACATACATACACAGACATGCATCTATACATACATGCATATATACATACATATACACATACATACATATATAAATATATACAAACATATATAAATACATATATGTGTGTGTAAACAATTTCCCAATCTCAAAACCTTTCAAGCAACCATTTCTTAGAATGGACGACATAATATGCATACTATTAAGGGCTTCATTAAACAGCAGAGAAGATATGATAATTTTGAAAAGTCGCCAAAATTTTGAAGTACTTACTGAGAATCGAACTCACTTGCAATCGATCGAACGAAACAAACTTGCTCACCACTGTACCACGTCAGAATGCTGAAAAAGAGGTTGATCAGAGTCGAAATTTAATTACAAAATAAATTCACACATTAAGGGATTTGAGTTTACTCAGAGTGTATAATTTCCACAGGAAGACCTCTAACCAACAACACCATTCCTTGAGAGAGTAAGTCACATGTCTTTGCTTATTTCTCATATCGTTGAAAATGAAGATAAGCATGTTGAAAAGATTAATATTTAATAAATATCAATTTTATTGACGATATTGATATCAGTTCGTTGTTTTTCATTATTCAAATTTTATTAACCAGCCTATTAAATCTAAACACACACACACACACACACACACACACACACATATATATATATATTTTTATAATTCCAGGTGAAGAGGACTAGGTTTTTTTTTTATTTTGAGTGCTCTGGCATTTATTTTATTATAAACAGTGCTCAATATAATGAGTATTATAGAGCTTCCGTGTCGCAATGTAAAATTGATACATAACTATAATTTGTAAAAATCTACTCAGTTTTAATCCGAGATTATGGACAGTATGGTTAAATAAAATAAAGACAAGAGGAAAACTGTATTTTAAATCGCCTACGCGTTTCGTCCGTGATGGACTTTTTCAAGGCAGAAAGACGAAATGAGTTTTATTCTAAATTACGTATCTATAAACAAAATTAGTGTTGGTAACCACAAAGACGCTCACAAATCATTTCAAAAAATTAACGGAATATTTCAGTTTTTAGAATTTCTTCATCTGTAAATGCAAAGTCACGCGACGTTAAGATGAAGGGAATTTATTAGTTTTCTTTGAAAATTGTCCATTCTGTGTGTTTAGTATGTTCCAGAACTCCCCCACGTATAACTATAATTATATATATATTTATATATATTAAATAAAACAAAATTCAAATCATCGTATTTTGGGAATAGAACATTCGGGCAGAAGATGTCAGTCACCTGTTTTTGTGGATCATTGTAATATATATATATATATATATATATGGGGAGATTGAAATGTAGAGGGGACAATAAATAATGATATTTATTTTGAGATTACATAAACAATTATATCTTATGATTTCTACTAGATTTTATTGTGTACAAAAGCTTAAATTTTATCAGCACAGGTGCTCACACTGTTGTTTATCATCATTTCCATAGCTTTGAAGCCTACACTTTACGCTTCGACAAACCCTTTTGCACAAGTCTCTTTGTGTATTAATTTCTTAAAATGCGTGTCGTGTATAATTTTTCAAATCACCGACTCCTCTTCGGTTTCGACTTAAAAATTTGTCTTTAAGGACTAAAATCCATTAGGGCCAAGCCAGGTAAATGTGATGGTTAATCAATTAGCCCTTGTCGGCCGAGCTATTTTTCAGGAAATCTTTTACCAAGATACTCACGGTCTGCTCTTGAATAATGCAAAGCGGTTCTATTTTCTTAAGAACAATGAACACTATTGAAAAACACAAACAACTTCAACTTATTTGTACAGATTTTTAGACAACTATATATATATATATATATATATATATATATATATATATAATTATATGGTTATGTCAATTTTACATTGCTACAGTTCGGGGTATCTTTTTGGAAAAAATCTTTTCTTTAACAAATAGACTAAAGGGAATGAGGGTGGAATTACTAAAAAGAAATATCACATCAAATGTAATAAAACTGAAGGGAAAATGATAAGATCAGATAAATGCGAAGGAAAACAGACAAGAGAGAAATAGAGCCAAGGAAAAAGAAAAAAGAGGAGGAAAAAGATGGTTAGAACAGAAATTACTCGGGGTCAAACTGAATCTCAATTCTGATTAGCCACACACACACACACACACACACACACACACACAAACACCCACATACATTCACAGTAAACCGAAAGTATTTGTCATTTAAATGTATATCGTCTTCATAACCACACCAACATTGTCTGATGATGAGAATTAATCTCGAAACATAGGAATTTCCATGTAGCAATGTAAAATTGACATAACCATATAATTATATTATATTATATCAAGCTCTATAATACTCATTATATTGAGCACTGTTTGTAATAAAATAAATGCCAGAGTACTCAAAATATAAAGAAAACCTTGAGACCTCTTCACTTGGAATTATATATATATATATATATATATATATATATATAAAATAAAACAATATTTCGATGTTCAAATTCGTTGAATAGCCATTTCTACAAAAATAATCTCACGTCATGACAAAAGATTTTAAACCGGCAGAAATCCCAAAAACATTTCCATCACAGAAAAATAAAATGGGGTGGGATAAATAATTTTTGAAATTAATGAAGTAAACAGGGATGTAGACAGATATCTATGTCTATTTTTAGAAAACACCTCTCTCCCTTATCTGAGTTGAGAGCTTAAAAGTTGAAATTTAGCCATGTCTGGGCGAATAGAAGTGGTAGAGGAAACGAAAGCAAAAAGGAGAAAGAAAAAGAAAGGAAAGGAAAGAAAAAGGAAAAGAAAAAAGAAAAAGGGGGAAGGGGTGGTTGACAGGAAAATAAGCTAGAAAAGAAAAAAAGACATAGACACAAAGGAAACTGTTGTCATTCGTGTTGAAACAAACACTGAAAAAATTTACCAAATCGATTTTAGTATAAATAAATGGGACAAATTTTATAGAAAAAATTTTGACATACAAATCTAAATTTAAATATGAATCTTAAATTTTAGATATAAATTAAAATAAAAATAAAAACAAAAATAAAATTTAATAAAAATAAAAATATTAAATTTAAGGGTAGATTTCAAGGGATCCAATTCCACACACACACACACACACACACACACACACACACACACACAAACACATACACACACATATACACACATACACACATACACGCAAAAACACATTCCCGGCCATAATTTTCTTAAAAAGGTAAAGAATATTTGCAATTCACGAGTTAAATTTAATTCCAATTATTTTGAAAACTTTAAGAAATTAATTAAAGGGGGTTAGTACAAAAGAACGAAATTATTACATTTTATTTTTTATTTTTATTCTTATTTTAATGGCACTCCTAAAAGTTAGCCAAAACTAATCTTTATGTGTAAAAGGTAAATTGGATTTAGCATTAAAATAAATAAAAAATATACATATACTTTCATAATAAGGCACAGGGAAATTAAATATGTAAAACTGTTTTGACCAACAAAATGGAAATAAGAATCTTCACAAAAACAAAACACAATATATAAAAGTGCAGGAAAAAATAGGGACTAAAAAGTTAATCTACAGATTCTTACATGTTAAATAGTAGATATTTGGATAGGAAAAGAAAGAATGAAGGTATCTACAAGGCTGGGATTTGTATTTGGTAGTGGGATTCCAATTTACTTGCTTAACAAATTATTTTACTAAAATCATAGTTTTAAAATTCTTAAGTTTTAAAATTTAGAAATTTCGACTTATGGCGGCATTTGCTAATGAATATTTTCCATAAATTTAAAAGTATTTTTTTTTTTTGACTTCTACTGGTATAAAATCATTTAAATTTGAATGAATATTTCGTTTTGCCGATGTCGAGGAAACGGGAAAGTTCCTGTAGAAATGGCTATTCAACGGATTTTGTTTTATTTTTATATTTATTTTTATTATAACGGCTCTGGTAAAAGTTAACCAAAACTATGTTTATGTGTAAAAAGTAAATTGGATTTAGTATTAAAAATAAATAAGAAAATAAAAAAATAAAAATGAAAAAATAAAAAAATACATATACATTTATAACAAAGCCCAAGGAATTAAATGAGTAAAATTGTTATGACCAACAAAATGGAAATAAGAATCTTCACAAAAACAAAACACAATATATAAAAGTGCAGGAAAAAATAGGGACTAAAAAGTTAGTCTACAGATTCTTACATGTTAAATAGTAGATATTTAGATAGGAAAAGGAAGAATGAAGGTATCTATTAAATAGTAGATATTTAGATAGTAAAAAGAAAGAAAGAATCTTTAAGGCTAGGATCAGTCATTGGTAGTGGGATTAAAATTTACTAGCTTAAAAAAATTAATTTATTTTACTAAAATCAGAGATTAAATTTAAATCTTAAATTTCAAAATTCACAAATTTTGACTAATGGCTAGTATTCTCGTAGAAATGGCTATTCAACGAATTTGAACATCACAATTTTGTTTTATTTTATAATTGGCTCTGTAATTAAAATATAATAATTGCACTGATCCCTCTACCTTGATCAATTTTAATATTAATGAAATTAATATTAATTAGGATCGTGTTTTTGGGGATTTAAATACCTGCGTATTCTTTTGGATGAAAGATATAAAATATATATATTTTTTGGTCCTGCATTTGAGCTCTCTCGGTTTGATCCCGGATAAAATTTTCGATTACCGAACATCCCAAAATCAGTATGGAGAGATTTACCCCGGAGTATTCCTTGAAGAATATACCATACCCAAACCTTCGGTCTTTCCTCATCCCCATCACAGATAAAATTGAAAATTTTGTGAGAAGGCTACGATAGAAAAGCCTACTTCTATCTTCAGTCTACGGAAACTTCGTCTCTTCCTACGGAGTACTTTAACCTCAAGACCCAACGGACACCACCTGTGTGCAAATTTCTGGACTCTTTCGAAAAGAAACTCTTCAACTTGATCCCCAAAATTAAATCACGGAAATCCCCAAACGATTTCCAAGAATTACCAAAAACGGATATTGGAACTCTAAAATCTCTAAGAACCTATGGGTTAACCATCTAGGGCCATTCGTATCATATTTGATTCAGTATTTCCCTATAAGGAAACATTTGGTATTTCCCTATAAGGAAACATTTGGTATTCATTGACTGAGCAGTCAGTACTGCTTTCATTTGAAATTTATAAAATATTTCTCTTAAAAAATTTTTCAGGAAAATATTTCTTTCAAGGCTTGTTTTCATACTGTATCAAATATGATACGAATGGCCCTAGAGGGTTAATACTTTACTCAGCTTCTGGAATGTTTCCTTCGCCATGCCAATTCGCCTTCGGATCTCTGTGTCGCACATTCCGTCTTCTGTTATAACACTTCACAGGTATTTAAATTTTTGTACCTGCCTGATTCTAGTTCCCCGACCTTTATTTGGCATATTGAGCTGCCGTTTTTACTGAGGATCATGTATTCGATTTTCGTGCAGTTTACTTTCAGTTACCTTCTGTAGGAGGTCTTGTAGTTTCCTTTCTGTGTCTGCTATCAACACTGTATCATTTACATACTTTAGTTTGTATAAATTGTGGCCTCCGACGACAAAACTAATGTGTCTGACCAATGAAAGTATACCTCAATCAACATACTGTCTTTTAGATTTTTAAATCATTCGGCTTTAATGAATCTCTGAAGAAGCTTGTTAACCCTCTAGGGCCATTCGTATCATATCTGATACAGTATTTCCCTATAAGGAAACATTTGGTATTTCCCTATAAGGAAACATTTGGTATTCATTGACTGAGCAGTCAGTACTGCTTTCATTTGAAATTTATAAAATATTTCTCTTAAAAAATTTTTCAGGAAAATATTTCTTTCAAGGCTTGTTTTCATACTGTATCAAATATGATACGAATGGCCCTAGAGGGTTAAGTCAGATAAATCTAACAATATTTATAAATGTGAACCTTCCCATTACACCAATCGCCTTAAAAATAAAATAACAAGCCAATACAAAATAGACAGTGGAAACAATACTTTATCTGAAATAAACATTGACACAGTCAAATTTGCTAATAAACTAAAAATTGCTGACAGAATAGGTAAAATATCTACCAAAGATGCTTGCATTTTATTTAAAGATCACAAACCTAATTTTCAAAATAAGTTGTAAACAAGACTAATTAATCCGACTAAAAGCGAATTAGGGTTAATTGCTAGAGAAATTTTTAAAAAATTAATTAAGAAGTTACAATCTACTTTGCACCCAAACATCTGGAAAAGCTCTACTGATACCATCAATTGTTTTAGTAATATCAAAAATAAATCCGAATCCACCGTCCTTAAATTTGATATTGTAAATTTCTACTCTTCAATATCCAATGACCTTCTAGAAAGTGGTATTAATTTTGCTAGGAATTATGTAGAAGTATCTGATAGGGATAAAAAGATTAACCGCTAGAAAACGATCATTACCTTTGACCATTCTACATGGACGAAAGGGCTAATGATCATTTTTGATGTTCCTATGGAATCTTCTGATTCAGCCCAGGTTGCGGATCTTGAAGGAATCTATATTTTAGACATATTAAGTAGATTTTTGAACCACAAACAGATTGGATCATATCGGGATTATGAGCCAATGTTTATCCCCAATAGCAATGGACCGTTTACGAATAGAATTCATAAAAAGATCATTAAGGCCTAAATTTTCTTGGTTTTAAGATTGAAGTTTCTTGCAATCCTAAAATTGTTAACTACTTAGATATTACACTTAACCTAAATAATGGCTTTCCCCAGCCTCATCTCAAAGAAAATAACTTACCCTCTTACATTGATATCTCATCTAATCACCGAAAAACTATTTTAAAACAGATACACAATATCGTAAATACTAGGATTAACCGTTTATCATCTAACGTCAAAATTTTCAAAAATAAAGAAATTTACAAGGCCCTGCAGAAGAGCAGATACAAAAATAAATTAACGTATATAAAACCAACTATTAACCGTGAACCATCTAATACCAAAAATAAAAATAAATGTAGAAAAAGGAAGGTAATATGGTTTACCCCCCCCATACTGTAGACTAACTAATATTAATATAGGCAAATATTTTCTCAAGCGAATAGATAAACATTTCAATTGCAACAATCCTCTACATAAAATCTTTAATAGTAACACATTAAAAATTATCTATTCCAAATATGGACGATATTATCAATTCACACAATAAGCAGATTCTAAAGAATTTATATAGTACCGATTCAAAGTCTGGAATTTCAAATGATTTCGGAATCTTCAGGTGTTTAAATTCAACTGTTTACTAGCCTAATTTAATTCTGTCCAATAGCTAATTAATATATATATATATATATATATATATATATATGTATACAATTATGTAGTTATGTATTAATTGTACATTGCGACACGGAAATTTCTATGTTTCGAGATAGATTCTGCCTGAGCACTCAAAATAAAAACAAACCTTGAGTCCTCTTGACCTGGAATTATATATATATATATATATATATATATATATATTATCAGGAAGTGAAGGATCAGACAGAAATAATAATATATCATGAATAAATAATTTTCAATACTTATTTCAAAATATCACCTGAAGAAGAACAGCGTTGTTCTGAAGCATGAAATTTTTTTGTGTATTCATATAATGCAGTTATAAACTAAAGATAGATTGCATTTATTACCTAGGCTATAGGAGTACATAACGAGCATATTAATTTTCACTTTATCGGTGGGTTATGACTTTCTTTCTTCAATTCCTAGTGTTTTTGGTGGAGGGCTGACTGAAACCTTAAATTAGAGTGTCCATGCGTATAAAGTCTTTATTGCCAAATCCCGGTCGAAATGTCGATGTAATACAAAACTCGGGATTATACTTTCCTGTAATTGTAGATCAAGATAAATCTGTCTGGTAGAAGGTAAATGTAGATCTACAAATATGATCTATCAAGCTATTGTCTCTCCTAAAGAAAACAACGAAAACTATAAAATGTACATCGGAATTTTGGCGGGGATTTGAAGATATATATTTTATACGCATAGGCAATCATTTATTAACCCTAATTTAAGGTTTCAGCAAGCTCTCTTCTGAAAATAATAGGTTCAGCATGACTCGGAGTTTCATGCCTTATGCAATCATCAGGTGCATATTTCAAACTGACAGTTTAATAGATTTGAATCTAAATTAACTTGATTTGCATGAGAAATCTTATGAAGTTACGTTACTGTTCTTTTTTAATAACAAGATTAGAATTTAAACATTTTTATGTTACACGTAGATAAAAAATTAAATTTAATTTTAAAATATGAAATATAAAATAAAAAAAGTAAAAATATTAAAACTATCAAAATGCAGAGAGAAGAATTCAAAGGGCGTAAGTCATAAAACGAAAAATTAAAATATTCAAATACATTTTAATAAAAAATTAAAATTTTAAAAATTTAGATATAAATAAAATTAAAAAATAAAGTAGAATTTAAAATTCAATTTAAAAAGAAAAGGAAAGATTGAAAATAAACAATACAGTGAGTAAAAATTAAAGAGGCGTAATTCATAAGCGTTAAAAATAATATTTGTAGGGGACAAGAAAGAAAGAAAGAAAGAAAGAAAGAAAGGGCGAAATGAGGAAGAAAGAAAGAAAGAAAGGGCGAAATGAGAAAGAAAGAAAGAAAGAAAGAAAGGGCGAAATGAGGAAGAAAGAAAGAAAGAAAGAAAGAAAGAAAGAAAGAAAGGGCGAAATGAGGAAGAAAGAAAGAAAGAAAGAAAGGGCGAAATGAGGAAGAAAGAAAGAAAGAAAGAAAGAAAGGGAAAGGGCGAAATGAGGAAGAAAGAAAGAAAGAAAGAAAGAAAGGGCGAAATGAGGAAGAAAGAGAGAAAGAAAGAAAGAAAGGGCGAAATGAGGAAGAAAGAAAGAAAGAAAGAAAGAAAGGGCGAAATGAGGAAGAAAGAAAGAAAGGGCGAAATGAGAGAGAAAGAAAGAAAGAAAGAAAGAAAGAAAGAAAGGGCGAAATGAGGAAGAAAGAGAGAAAGAAAGGGGCAAACAAACAGAAGAAACCATATCTAACTGCGTCTAAGTATAAGTATTTTTTCTACAACAGCAAGTGGTCATTATATCATTTTTTTGTTAAGTAAATTAGGATTATTAATATGGTTTAAAAAGAAGTTTTTCTAAACGTCTTGAGTTACATCTATCGCTTTTTCCGTTGCAAGATTTGGATTTAGCTACGATAATTGTGTTCTTGCTATTGTTTTTTAATTTCCAATAATGTATGAATAAAGCATTATTTTGACTGTATTTACTGTTGTTTAAAGACATGTGGTTGTTAAATCTTATCTTCCACCCGTTAGAAGTGCTTTCAAAGTAAAATTTAACATAATATTCATCTGAATGAATTCTAGCGCTATAGACAATACCTTCGGACATGCATTAACCATTCAATCGGCAGGTTCTATTTTTTCGAAAGTTGCAATTATTTTGTTGAACTCTCTCTTGAATTTCTAGACTATTCTTACATATATCTCTGCCTCTCTCTAATAATCAAATTTTAACTTTTTTTCTTTCTCTACGTCTTCCCATCCTCTCGTGACTGTTGCGTGCGAGATAGTATTTCCGATAATGCAGATAGGGTCATTTTCCTACATCCATTTGCAAATATACGTATCCGGTAACTTTAATACCCATCATACCAAGGAAGGCATTGAATTTTGGTTATCAAAAGTACTTTTTTATCTCCTCCGAAATTATTCACAGGGGTGAATTGAAAGAACAATTCAACGGTGATCATTTTACTGGTTATTTTTGTAAACTAGCGTGAAAGCTCTCTGTTATTTAAAGATTAACCGTTTTAGCTATGTTGGGCTTTTAAATAAGCATCCAACATATCTATCTATCTATCTATCTATCTATCTATCTATCTATCTATCTATCTATCTGTGCAGCAATGTAGGTACATATATATATATATATATATGTGTGTGTGTGTGTGTGTGTGTGTGTGTGTGTAAAATTATTTGTTTGAACATTATTTTTGATCGATACTCGTATTTAAGTAGATATTCTGTTTACAATCAAACAGTATATATATTTATTTCTACTGGCCTGATAATTTACGATAAAGTTTTGTTACGAAAATGTGTGTCATTCGGCAGGATTCAAACCTGTGACCCCTATCCACATAGGGAAAGCCACCAATTGATCTTGCGCATCTTAGACCTCTCGACCACGAATGATCAACACTCTAAATGAATTCGAATCAAGCCTATATAACACAATTTTCAATTCATGTAAATAACCATATCTGCACTGAAATGTATCGTAATGTCAACAAATGTAAACATACAATGTTACGGAAATTAACGAAGATTAACGAAATGATTACAGACAACCGACAATTTGAAATTATTTATTTATTTTGCATTTTTTGAAAAGAAGCGTTCTTTAAAATCTATCACGTGACGTGTTCCACTCGACATCGCGTGAGCCTCAGTTTATTAAAAAACTTTCTAAACTCTGTTTCCACTGTTAAATAATGGTAGGCAAAATTGTTTGATGCATAGTCCCTCTTTTAAAGCGACATGTTTTTGATATAGTGATTTTAAAAGTATTTTCAAACAAAATGTTTCTTAAGTGTTCTTGTAAATTATGGGTTAATAAATTATCTTTTTTTAATGCGCTATTTTTGGATAAGTAACAGGTAAGACATCTACTTATAACAGTAGTAGTATGTCCAATATAGGTAATTGATTTATGACAAGAAACACAGTCTTGTACAGAGCATTGAAATTCATACACGATATTTATCATTGCTAGTTTAGATTTGATTAGTTTATATTGATTAGAAACTACAAGTTTTTTAATCTTCTATTTTCTATAATATATCATAAATTTCACATTTTTAAAGATATTACAGCAGAAATATGGCGTTTAATAATTTTTCGTAAAGAAAATTCCTCCTATATTAATGAAAGGCGTTCGACAAAGAACGCCGCAAAAAATTGACAGAAATGCTCGGCAACCTCGACATATTTGGGAAAGACATTAGAGTTAACAAGAATCTCTACTGGCAGCAAGTCGCCTGAATACGGACAGATAACGAATTTAGCAGATATATTAAGATAGAAAAGGGCATAAGACAAGGATGTGTCTTTTCACCGGATCTACTCAACTTGTACAGCGGGAATATTCTGAAGTCCCTAGATGTTATGCCAGGATTCTTTATCAGTGGCCTCAATCTGAACAACATAAGATACGCAGATGATACAGTGCTTATAGCAGACACGGAAAAAATACTAGACCTCCTACAGAAGATAGCTCAATAAGGTCGATACGCAGATGATACAGTGCTTATAGCAGACACGGAAAATATACAAGACCTCTTATAAAAGGTAGCTGAATAAAGTCGAAAGAAAAAACTACAAATGAACCTCAATAAAATCAAATGCATGGTCATCAGCAAGAGGATGAGCCAAAAATGCCAAGTACAGGCGGGGGCTACTGAAATCAAGCAGGTACAAAAATGTAAATACCTAGAAAATGTTCTAACAGAGGACGGAAAGTGCGACACTAACATCTGAGGGTGAACTGGCATGGCGAAGGACGCATTCCAGAAGCTGACTAGAGTATTGAGAGACCGGAAAATTTCGCTAGAAACATAGAAGATAGTACTAGATTGCTATGTGATGTCAGTTCTTCAATATGGCAGTGAATGCTGGACAATCTCATCAAAGATAAAGGAAAACTTAAAGGAATCTAATTGTGGTTCTACAGAAGGATACTGCGGATATCATGGATCAAGCATGTGAGCAATGATGAGGATTTTGGAAGGATGGAAATTAAAAAAATTAATTAATACTGAGCATCCGGAAAAGACAGCTAAAGTTCCTGGGATATAATGAGAAAGAAGGGCTTCGAGAATCTGATATATTTGAGTCAGATAAAGTGCGTAACATACTCAACGGGTTTGAGCAAGTGGATGAAAGCAGGATTTGTGTGGGATAACAAGGGAAAGCTTGCTAAGAACGACCAGGGATAGAAAGACGTGGATGGCCATGATCGCCTGCCTCCTGAAAAGACAGTGCAAATAGAAAAAGGTCAATCAAACAATGAAATGTTTTTCATTTTGTTGGAAACCGCATATCTTGACTCATTGCGTCTACTGGACTAACTAGTACCTCTTGTACAATATATATGTGTGTGTGTGTGTGTGTGTGTGTGTGTGTGTGTGTGTGTGTGTGTGTGTGTGTGTGGCTATATCGTGTTGAATACACCAGTTCACGTCCGATCACCGAAGTTAAGCAACATCGAGCCTGGTCGGTACTTAGATGAATTACTGTTTGGGAGTACCAGATGCTGTAAACGTAAAGACCAAGAATGGTCCACCGGTCCTCCAGTTTGTTACGGAAACAGTAACAAAATGTTGCTGCCCTACACACCATTGGGTGTAAAAGGGTGAGATGATTATATATATATATATATATATACGCAAGTATAGGGTAGATATGAATGGAATAATATTCTGTATCCAAAGAAATACTATTCTTTAAAATGTGCTCAATATAAAGTAGAGTTAATATTTATTCAGAAAAAATTATATTTTTTGGAGTTTGCACACATATTCTTCAAATTAGAAATTACTTTTTTTTTTATTCGTCCACACTGTATATGAAACAATGCCTCTCAAACGGCTTGTTTTTAACCTTTTAAAACTCTTCAACTTGAAATAAACCTCATCACTTGATAAGACACAAGTGATAAGAAACAAAATAGCTATTTTTGTAGTGATATTATAACATATTCATGTCATAATTTCTGAATAATTATATATATATATATATATATATATATATATATATATATATAGTCATCCGCAGTCAGCTCTGTTTCGCTGTATCACAGCTCATCAGTACGGTTGGACATGCTATTGCTTTTTACCCAGGATTGAAACACGACCGAATTGGCGTTAGTCGGTGAGTCTAGCTCTGAGCTATGGGCGCTCGGTAGAAGGAGGCAGACTTTTAGCGTGTGATATATCATCTAAACATACGCCAGTAGCTAAGAGTGTTCTAATTTATTACTGAATGAACGATGCGTGAGATAATTATATTTGCCTATGTATATAAATGTATAAAAACAGATCAGTGAAGCAGAATACGAGTCATTTAGAATGTTTAGTAACTCGATTTTTCATCGAGAAAGAATTGCCGACTACCAACTTGTTCAAGGCCTGGTTTAATTTGACGCTAGAGAACTGAAGATAAGTTTAACCGAAAGTCCTGAAAATGCGTGTCATTCTTCAAACATAATTTTTACGTTTTCCGCTAATTTCCACTTGCAAACAGCGTGTGAAATCAAGCTTATTTAAAGACACTTTAAAACACTCCAGCAAATATTCACTCTGCCCTATCAATATTTTCACTGCTGAACTTAAAACGATTTATTCGTGACGTTCTTTGCAATTTAGTTAAAGCGTTATTTTTTTGATCAGTCATGTGATAGATTGACTCTAGTTCTTTTTCTTTTATATGCTCTGCCCTTTAGGACGTAGACGATCATGGCTTTCCACATCTCCCTGTCCCTGGTGGCTCTTAGCACGCTTTCTCCTGTTGCACCAAGCAACCCTCTTTCCGTCATCCACCTAATCAGGTCTTTCAAATATGTTATCCGCTGCTTTCCTCTGTCTCTTTTCCCTTCTATCTGGCCTTTTAGTATCACGTTCTCCAAGCCCTCCTTCCTCATTACATGTCCCAAGAACTTTAGTTGTCTCTTCCTGATGCTCAGTATTAATTTCCTTTTCGTCTCCATCCTTTCCAAAACCTTGTCATTGTTCACATGCTCGGTCCATGATATCCGTAGCATCCTTCTGTAGAACCACATTTAATTCATTCATGTACATTTTTTAAAATTCTTTTTTAATTTAATGTTTCGATTTCAGTTTATTATGATTTTATATTTCTGTAGAATAATGTTTAATTTAAAATGTCTTTTTATTCATTTAAATGCAAATATTGCCTAGCATTCTATTTCCAATTTTCCGTCTACTAGAAACGAAATACTGATCTGGTGAATTGACATATATACATGACTAGTTGACTCTAGTTGCTTTGCTGTTAACTTACATTCATTAAAACTAAGTATTTGGGAACAGGAAATATATATTTTAATAAGCTTACAGTCAGTGAGGATGTGCGTTGTGGTACAGTGGATATCGGCTCGGAACGAGAAACAGGGCAGCCGACTTCGAATTCCAGTTGAATCCATTGCATTCACCTACACGCAAATACCCGTCTCTTCCTTCCAGTTATGGGTTAAATAGCAGGACATATTGGCTTCTATAGCCTTGGTCGGCAACCAGTCTACCGCAGAAAGCAATGGCAACCTTCTGCGGGATAATCTTCTGCCCAGTCAGTCATGTCTCGAAAGAGACATGATCGCCCAAGCGTGTTTCATGTATGGCACTTAACTGACTGACTGAACATAATAGTTAGAATCATGATTAAAGCTTCTACTGGTCGTAAAATGGGGAATCAGTTTTCTATTGTAATGAAGTAATAAACTGATCCCCCAGTAATTGCTATGTAATAACAATACATCTCTTCCCTCTCTAGCTATGAGCCAAATGAAAGGACAGATTGGGCTGTATATCCTTGGTCGGCAACCAGTCTACCGCAGAAAGCAATGGCAACCTACTGCGGGATAATCTTCTGCCCAGTCAGTCATGTCTCTATTTCGACACATGATCGCCCAAGCCTGTATCACGTATGGCACTTAACCGACTGACAGTCAGTAAACGTGTAGCGAATAATAAATTAATTAAATCAACTCACTTCACTTTTACAAAAATCTACAACGATCTGTGAAATCATGGTTTTCCCAAATAGAAAAAGAATTAACCATGTGCTTAACGAAAAAGTCGAAACCAGATTTCGCAAGTCGGTGTCAAATGATTTTTGACCAATGGAAGTGACTTGTAAGATTTAGAAGGACATGACGATCCAGTGTGAACTTCAAAAGAACTATATAAATGACCTCGGCTGTCAGTCAAGAGTGACAAATGCGAGCCGAGAGATGAAATAACTAACATGTAACGGGAACTTCAAATCGACCCGGAAATAAGGTCAGGTCGCACCTTGTTCTCTTTCTCTTTATCTCTTTCAACAATTACTCGTACGAACATTTTGCACGAACACTACTCATCACTTCTTAATAATGTTTCTAATTGAACATTAATTTCTACGAATTCTTGTTATTCCTCCTTTTAATAAATTTCTATTTTAAAATGCAAAATATATTTTTTATTCTTCTTACGCTATTCCACACAATTCCACATATTCTAACCTACCGACAACCAACCTTCATTCTGATGAAAAGGTTCTGATAATAATTCTGATGATAATTCTGCATAAAACTTGTAAGCTGTAGGGAGTTCGGTTGTCTGACACGAGGCCGACCCCAAGAAAAATTAACCAGCTCCCTATAGGTACTGGTGACTCCCGACGTACAAAGAACACGCATCCCTACGCAACACTTGTGACCAACGACGTTTGAAAAGAACAAGCAAAACGCACTCCTATTAAAACAAACAAACTGCATCGCTTTTATATCATCTTTGTAAAAGAAATCCAAATGAAGTGAAATCGATAATACATGAATAATATCACAAAATGGACGCAAAAACAGAGAATGGAATACAAATTGTAAGTAGTAAAAACGAGTTTATTTTATTTGTCGGATGTAAATTGTCATTGCATTTGATTTTAGACTATTTCAGCTAGCATTCAAACATTTTGTGAATGTGATTATCTTTAGAAAATGACGGAATGTTTTCAAAAATTAAAACAGTTATTTGAAAGCTTATGTATCGAGGCTTCCATAGTTTTGAGAACAAGAAGAGAATACAGAAAAAAAGTAAAGGCGTTATAAATTTACATAAAATATAAACGGTTATTAATATCCACATGCGTATTATGCAACATTTCTTAGAATATTTTAGGACACAGATTATATATACAGCACACTCCCCCTGCACACACACACGCGCGCGCGCGCGCACACACACACACACCTATATATATAAAATTATTAACCAGTTACTGGCTACAATTGAATTCTGCTAGTATGCAGTTGCGTTTAAGGAAATGAACAACATCTGGAGATCACAGTACATCACCAACACCAAACCCAAGCTATACCAGAGCTGTGTCGTATCTACTCTCCTCTACAGATCTGAGTACTTGAGAATGACTAAGGCGGGTCTCGCCAAAATTCGATCCTTTCACACCATACACCTCCTCCGAATACTGAGAATATTTGGGCCAGAGAAGATCTCCAATGATGATCTGTTGAAGAAATGCAAGCAAGAGAGCATGGGCACTATCATTACAAGAAGGCGGTGGAGATGGGTTGGGCATGTGCTCCGGAAAGATCTACAATCAATCACAAGAACAGCACTGCACTGGACCCCAGATGGCAAAAGAAAGAGGGGAAGACCAAGAACGAAATGGAGAAGTAGGGTGGAGAATGAGATGAAAGCACTTCTGGGGTTCATTGACTAGTCTGGCCTCAAATAGGCAGAGGTGGAGAAGCTTTGTTTTTGCTCTAGACACCATTGGGTATAACGGATGATCAATTCATGTATGTAGTACGCAGTTGAATTAAAAAAATCTTCAATACATATATAATGTTGAGCTTTTAAATATTTTTATTTAGAAGTCGGTCGATTACACAATCTTGGTTTTTTATCAATTGATTATCCAAGGCTTTCTTCAAAAACACATAAACTGGAAGTTTAAAATAACCGAAAGTTCAAAATAAGGAAGGACCCGGTCAATAACTGTAAGCACTTTCATCCGGGTTTGTAAGATCCTAAAATATATTTTCTGTAATGTTTACATCCCAACATTACTGAGTAATGTCTGGATGTAAACATTACAGAAAATACTTTGATTTAGTAACCTTTCTCGTTCTGAGAATAATATGATGGCTAACTTCAATTTTGGAGCAATCTACAGACATTATCAGCGTTGTAGGGCCTGGACTTTTTAAAATATGCTCCATGGATATGCTTGTGTGTGTTGTGTATGTAGAAGAGTATGTGATGAAATAGTCTCGGTTATGTTATACGTTTCTGTGATGCTAATATTAACCGTTTTCTTATAAAAGGGTCATTCGGTATCCTTTGATCAAATAACAAATATCAGCTGAAATTTATAATGTCTTTTTCATCATTTAAAAATTTGGTTTTTCGGGTCTTGTTTTATTATTTTTGAGGATTTCATCCTAAACTTTTATTTGAAGTACCCAAGAATCTCACCCTTTTGATTATCTCTTTTTTTTTCTAATTACTTGTACCTTTCCTTTGGGTTGTTGTTGTTGAAAACCCGCAGGTTGATGTGGTTTCCGTTATTTGGTTTGATTCTTTCTTTGGGATTCTGTATCACATATGCAAAAGCTCAGTTTCAGAGTGGAAGGAGGTTGTTGAATATCATGAATACGGTGCTTATATATATAAACCGTAAAATATAATAACAAACTTTTCCTTAAACCTAATGGTGTGTAGGCAGCGTTTTTGCTGTTTCCGTAACAAACTGCTTTTTATGGAGAAGGATTGTTAGACCAGCGCCTAACCCCCAAACCTGGAGGAAGGGGATTTTCTAAGCGTAGCTTAGACGTAACACACGGCCGAAAGTAGGGGGTGCCCAGTGAGGATCGAACTCACTAACTAGTTATAATGATTCTAGCGAGACAAGTTTGCTAACCATTACACCACGCCAACGTACCCTATATAAACCGTGAGTACATAGAAATCAATAGATACGAACATTTTTGGCTGCTCCTGTAAAGAAATTGTAAAGAAAGATTTTGCAATCGGAACGCGAAATCGGGGAGCCGAGTTCGAATTCCAGTTGAATTCATTGCATTCACTTACGCGTAAATACACTTGGGAAAAATATTAATCCGTCTCTTCCTTCCTGTTATGGGTTAAATAACAGGACAGATTTGGTTCTATAGCCTTGGCCGGCAACCAGCCTATCGCAGAAAGCAATGGCAACCTACTGCAAGATAATATTCTGCCCAGTAAGTTATGTCTCTTTCGAGACATGATCGCCCAAGCGTGTATCACGTATGGCACTTAACTAACTGATTAAGAGCCTTGGTTAAAAACATGAAAGCAAGGCAAGCATATTTACAAAAAAACACATTCAAAAAACACATCAAAAACACATCAAAAACATACCACAAAAGAAAACAAGCTAAAAGGAGGAACACTTGAAAACCTGTTTGTCAACAATATGTTTAACAATAAATCAACAGCTACATGGGACTTATCTGTAATTTACCTTTGTAAAGGTTAATAACAACCGTGACTTAATCACTTCCGCGTAAAACGATTATCTACTCACCTCTATCAAGTAAGGGTGTGTGGATTTGTGGGCTTTTCTCTGAATGTAGATTTTTCTTCTTGCAAGTTTTGAGAGATTTCTTTGTCTTTTTCCTCTCGAGTCATTGTGCCATGAGAGCACCACATCCTAGGCACAAGTTGCGTTGATCTATCATTTTACATACCCCGGAGGTAGTCACTGGAATTCTGTAAAGGCGTGATTCTGCATCTGATGGTTCTGTGGTCACTGTCAATGTCAAACCGCTGATGCTCTCATGCGACACTGAGGGTAAAATCTATTCTGGTATCTTCTGGAATAAAAGCAATACAATACTTGATCGTCACAGCTCAATTTATTTTAGAACATGTGTTCGTTATTGTTATTCGATTAAATTCAGAAAATTTGTTATTCGATGACGTGAATCATGTAATATATATATATCCGATGGCTGGATTGAAGTTTAGTGCTTTTTATGTACGGACACAAAAAAAGATATGGACGGGTGTAAAGAGGTTATAATGCCGTGAAATAAGTTAAGTCAAACCAGTCAGAAAAGTTAACAAAACCAATGGTTAAAAAAACTAATAAAGGCAATAGAATGTTAAGTTGTTGGGTAGATTGGAGCCCAAGAACATTTTAGTGACTGCCTCAGGGATGTAAAAAGAAACACACAACACACAAATGACAACACAGATGAGTCTAGAAGGTGTACTCACGAACAGCTTTTGTGGTTTGAAAAAAGAAATCACTTGACCGGCGGTCGAGAACGAGGGAAAGTTTATTCGCCCGAAAGTTATTTTACTTGACCAACTCCATTTTCTTAATCGTCGCCTTACATAAACATAGCGTAAATCCCTGACGGAAAACAAAAAGTGAAATTTTAATTAAAATTTCGAACGTGTTCGAAAGGATTTTTAAAAAAATTTAAAACTAATAACAACAAAATTTGATCTTTCCTCTTAATAAGATCATAAAATTTTGATAATAAAACTTAGTTTTTCTAAAGTTTGAGCTGTTTATTTTTTTTTTTGTTTTTCTTTGGCAATTGAGTGGAGGTACCTAAATTCGTAGTTTCTTTCTTCTGTTTGACTACAACCTCCATCTCATAGACGATAAAAAATAACAAATCTGATTTTGTCAACGATTTTCTATAAAAATTACTTACTTGTATAATTTGTTTTTCGGTGCTTAGTTGAAAGAAATATGCGTATTTTTTACTTTCTTTCAAATGTTCCTTTTTACTTTTCGTAAGCGGAGAGGAAATATAGGATAATATTTTTCCAAATGAGTTTCTAAAAATCTGTGAGCGTCCTTAACCTAGGCGTCAGAAATATTTTGGCTCCACTCTGGAAGTATTAATTAAACGAAAGTTTACACTGACCGGGATGACAAAAGCCAAGAGTTCAATAATGTACCTTCAATGACATACCTTTTGGTTGTAAAAGGTATCAGGTTCCCTTTTTCTATTGCGAGATTTTTAATCGACCGCGGCCGAGTAATACAATGAACTTTAACCGCCTAATTAAGTTTTCTTAATCGACTGAGTCGATCGGGCGAGTAAAATATCAATTGAGATAACACCTCACTTGACAAGGAAAACACAGAGTCAGTGGTATGCACACTAATTTTATAATTCGTGTTTGATAGAATTTCCTTAAAATTAGCTGTAAAATTCGTCGTTCAAATGTGGCACAGTACGGAAATAGTTATGGTGAGTTTACTAAAAATGTCAGCAAATCGATTAATATCAAATTTATAGTAAATATATGAAAACTGAGATAGATAGACAGATAGATAGAGAGACAGAGAGAGAGAAAGGTAGAGAAAGAAAGAAAGAGAATATGTATCTGTAAATCAATCTCGCTAAATAGTTTCGTTTGCATACTAAAAGCGAGCATGCGCTAAAATATAGTTTCCTTTAAAATGAGAATGTTTCCATATTATATTTTTGGTAGAAGAGAAAATTCACCAATTCCGTAACTCTTTGGCTCCTGCAGACAAATTAATACTTGATGATCGGCTATTATGTCTATAATACACATAGACATCACATATACATATATACATATATATGTGTGTACAAGAATATATAAATGTAAAAGTATACTCAGTTATGATCTGAGATTAAGGACAGGATGGTTAAATAAAAGAAGATGAAAAGTGTTTTCAGTTCGCTTACAAGTTTCGTCCTGTAATGCAAAAAGACAAAATGAGCTTTATTCCAAATTACTTATGTATAAACAAACAGTGTTGGCAACTATAAAAGAAAACGCTCACAAATCATTCAAAAAGATTAACAGAATATTTTAGTTTTAGAACTCCTGCATGTGTAGTGCAATTTTACGAGATGTTAAAATAAAGGGAATTCAACCGTTTTCATTGGACTTTTTATTTTGTATGTTAGCCTGTTCCAGTATCATTTCCTTAAGAAAAGGTGAAATTGGGAAAAGACCGGGGCGCAAATTGATATTTTGGTGGTACTGGATGGCGGCGCTATCGAGAATTTTCCTTATGAACAAATTGCTGACTCATTTTTTATTAGTGTGGCATTTTTCAAACACTATCTATCTGCCTGCCTGCCTGCCTGCCTGCCTGCCTACAAAAGTATACTTAGTTATGATCTGAGATTAAGGACAAGGTGATTAAATAAAAGAAAACAAGAGGAAAACTGTATTTAACTCGCCTACGCGTTTCGCCCTGTGATGAACTTTATCAAGGCTATAAGACTAAATGAGCTTTATTCCAAATTACGTACCTATAAACAAACTGTGTTGGCAACTATAAAAACGCTGACAAATCATTCAAAAAGATTAACAGAAAATTCCTAGTACTTTTTGCTTTGATAATGTCTATGACAGAGTAGGTCTGTATGTCCGTATGCATGTGTAAAGCATATGCGTAAAAACATTCTCCAGTTTCTTTTTAAAATCCAGCGACACAAAATAACCCTCTGTTTTTCTCATTGGATACTGTTACATACCTTATAAAAACACATAGAAACACAGAGAGACAAACTGGCAGTTGCACTCACTCACGCACGCACACGCATGCACACACAAATACATACATATATGTTGTCAATTCCGGGAATAGAAATCGCACAAAATAATGAACAACAAACCAGATATTTGAGATAGAAAAATAAGTACATTGAACGTAAACATACAAACTTGAACGCAGGTTAGTAATCCAAGAATACCATTAGTAAGAAATATATATACAAGTCTCTAAGTTGAAGCCGTGGTAGAATTAGTATGTCCACGTCGGAAGCTTACGGTTGCTGCGTCGTAATCTTCTGAGCTACTATGAACTATTGACGCTGTATTCTCCGATATATGACGGTATCTGTCGGACTATTACGGCAACACGCGGATCTTACGGTAACTCGTATCTCTCTATGGTAGGAGTATGTGTATACTCAAGTCGATTCCATTATCATGGAAAAAGGGGAGGCCCCATAAAATATATATAAATATATGTGAGTTTCATTAAAATGATAGATAAAGTGTTATGTTTAAGTTCTTTATATAATATTTCATGTTATCTTATATTTTATTTTCAGGACGTAAATTATGTAAAACTGTCTAAATGTTTTTTATCCAAGCGCTTTCGGCTAAATCTATAGCCACTAACAAGGATTCATTTTAAGTTATGGTTTATATTTTGAAAACAGTAGGCATATTGTTGCCATATTTATTGTGGAAATAAAGTGTTGACTTTTTCTGAAAAATTTAAAAATAATATTTATAAAGCTACAGTATACTGGAATATTTTTTGATGTTTATTCTTATTGGTCAGATATGTGTCACGTATAATAAAGCAATAGATTATTATATTTAAATGTATGCATTTGGAGAAAATTTGTAAGTGTGTGTATGCATGTACAGGAACACGTCTCAGTTTATACGTATATGTGCGTAATAATACGCATTTGTATTAAAGCGATGGTCACCTTTGTAAATATGTGTGTGACAAAATCTTGGATGGTAAAGTGTATAAATATCTGTGTTGGTCGGTAACATTAGTGCATGGGTGTAAGATATATAATACGTTTTCGTTTAAATTGTTGCAAAGAATGTATCACAGCTCATCACTACGGTTAGAGTTCGATTGCTTTTAACCCAGGATTGAAACCCGACTGTATTCTACCTCTGGGCTATGGGCGCTCGGTAGAAGAAGGCAGCCTTTTTAGAGTGTATATTATCAAAATACACGTCCAATAGCCAGAGTGATCTAATTCATTACTGAATGAGCGATGCGTACATGCCAGGGTAGCTACTGTTTTTCAAAGTCTATCATTCTTCCAGAGTGCTCAATCAGGGTCTGAGAGCGTAAAATACATAATATATATATATATATATATATATATATATATATATATATATATATGAATAAATTAAGTAAATAAGTAGAAAAATCTTTTTTTAATCTTACGTATTTCACTTTAACAAGCTTCTTCAGAGATTTCTTAAAGTCTTTAAAATATCTGTATTTGTAAAGATGCTTGTTAAAATGAGATATCTTAGATTAAAGTCACTTTTTTTCTACTTGTTCTTTACTTATTCTATTAATCTTGTCGGATTCCGATCCATATATTCAACTCATAAGTGGATCAGTTTGCGTATCGTCTGGTTTCGACAACACCCCAATCTTTTGAAAGGAATAATGGTTTATCCTATTTTTACTGTTTAGGGCTGGTTTTTCCGTTCTTTTTAAAGTCTACTTCGACACAGTTATTTTTAACGTCTGCGGTTGATATCAAAAATATTATTCATTAATTAAATTTTGACCCCTTCAAGTCTAGATTTGTCTACAGTTTTTCCAGCGTAGCTCCAAGAAATTCACTTCTTGCCTTTTCTTACGCTCGTACAAAAACACAAAATAATCTGCTACACTTAGCGGCTCTTGGGCCATGTGTTTGGTAAACATTAGTGATATATATCCGAGCGCCCATATCTCAGATGTAGAATGGCTAATTGATGTCATTTCAGTCGGGTTTCAATCCTGGTTAGAAGCAAACGGATGTCTAACCGTACTGATGTGCTGTGATACAACGGAACAGATCTGTCTGCGGATGACTAATATATATATATATATCTGTGTGTGTGTGTGTGTATGTGTGTGTGTGTGTGTCAGACTAATTAAATAAATTGCGAACAATATGTTTGCTTATTTTTAGTAAAATCCGTTCATACTCATGGATAATCTTTCGCATATTACAATCAAAAGATGTCAGGAATTAGCTGCTACTTTGACAGATGTTATTTTCATTAATTTCTTAAGGTACCCAAGTACTTTCAACATCTTTCCGAGGTCATCTTCAGGGGTGTGAGTTATGGTGACATATGTAATCGGAAAACTGTTGCTAAAAATTATTGTACATTTTTTCTTGCTTCAAATATAACGGTTGAAAAATTGCTAGAAATGAAATGAATGAAAATAACATCTATCAACGTTACAGCTCATTTTTGACATCTTTTCATTATAAGGCATCAAAATAAAGTTTAAAATCACCCCTGTCCTAACACTTTTGCACACTACCGGTAGTGTGCGAAAGTATTAGGACAGAGGGTGATTTTCCTAAAAACCTCACTGAAATTAAAGTACAAGGTAAAAAGTCAATCCTTTGTAAGTATTATTTAACTAAAAAGAAAGAGGAAGGAGGGCTTCGGAATTCGAGTCTACGGCTAGATCGTACTGAATACACGGGTTCCTGCCCGATTACCGAAGTTAAGTAACATCGAGCCTAGTCAGTACTTAATGAGTGACCATTTGGGAATACCAGGTGCTGTAAACGTAAGGACCAAGAATGGTCCACCGGTCCTTCAGGTTTGGGGGTTGGGTGCAGGGCTAACAAACCTGCCCCGTAAAAATAACAGTTTGTTACAGAAACAGCAACAAAACTTTGCTGCCCTATGCACCATCCGAGTGTGATTCATAAATGATGATGATGATGATGATGAAGCCCTGATCTCAATTTTATTGAAGATCTATGAGATATTTTGGATAAAAAATTAATAGATCTAATGTTACTTTGCAAGACACACTTTGGGAACAAATACAAGCTGCTTGGCAGGAGATACCATTAAATACATTGAAGAAGCGTGTGATGCCAGTGCCTGACAAAAGGAAAGCTGCGATCAAAGCAAAAGGCTATGATACTAAATATTAAATTTATTTTGTAACACGTATTTTTCTTGTTTAAACAGTTGTTGATTAAATCAAATAAAATTACTTTAATTAATTGTTTATTTTCTGTAAATATGCTTCATAAAAGATAAAGTAGTTCTTGTCCTAATACTTTTGCACAGTACAGTACATGTGTGTGTGTGTGTGTGTGTGTGTGTGTGTGTGTGTGTGTGTGTGTATTTAGTACACGTCTTACACTATCTGGTTCATATATATATATATATATATGTGTGTGTGTGTATATGTGTGCGTATATTACACACACACACACACACACACACACACACACACACACACACACACACACACACACACATATATATATATATATATATATTGTCATCCGCAGACAGATCTGTTTCGAAACTAAAAAGGAATATGAAGGACGCCAAATAATATCCCTATTCATAATGATAATGTGCAATGAAAGGAAAATTACACTTATTTTTTCCTTACAGGGCGCACTCTTTTCTCATTTCGATATTCTTCTGCCCTAGTTTTCTTTTTGTAGGTCGTCAAGCGTTAAATTTTCTTGAAGGGTGTCCTGCTCACTCTTGTAATGTCAAAAGAAAACTATAGCTTGCGTTACAAAGGCTGATTAAGTCGAGCCAGTGAAAAGTGATATTTCTTTTCATATATCAGCGCCTCTGGGTTCGGTGCAAGAAAAAAATCATTGTTTCGGATCTATTTTTATTTTTTACGACTTTTCCCTTACGAGACGACTTCAATTGACTGTTTTTCTTTTTCTACAAATGTAAATCTTGGGGTGAATTTTGTTCAACGCACGTGGCATAAAAGATTTTCTATCCCTACTTGTTTAAGTGCCGATTTTGTAAGAATAACCTCGAGCATTTATATACGAAAGTTAATGTGTACGTGTGCGCGTGTGCGTGCGCGAGTACGCTGAAAACTCCAAAATTAAATGATCACATGTACACACGAGAACACCTATATATACATTAATATATACATATATACACACACACACATATATATATGTGTGTAGTTATATATATATATATATGTATATATGAATATCTTTTATATGTATATATGTATGCATATATATATATATATATATATATATATATATATGCATACATATATACATATAAAAGATATTCATATATACATATATATATATATATAACTACACACACACACATTTATATATATATATATATATATATATATATATGTGCACACACACATTGCAAACTAAAACAGGACAAATATTTTTCAAACTGATCCATAAACACTTTCAAAAAGCTCAGAACTAAACAAAATTTTCAATAGGAATACAATCAAACTGAGTTATAGCTGTTCTAGTAATGTAGAAAATTTCATTAAGAAATAAAACGTCAGAAATTTAAGTAGCATTGTACAAAACAAGATCATAAATAAATGCTCACTTCATGGACTTCGTTATACAAAAGAAGTCATTTACAAAGCAATAGTACATGACTTAAATAGTCCAAACAAAATATACCTGGGATCAACCAAAAATACTTTTAAGACCAGATGGTTCAATCACGGGTCTACAATTAAAATAGAAAAATTAAAAAATTCTACAAAGTTGGCCAGCCACGTGTGGAAATTGAAATCAAAATATGGAAAAGACCCAGATATAACGTGGAGTATAGTGAAAACAGCCATGCCTTACAAAAATATGAAAAGTTAGCTATTATGTTATTCCCAAATCAAAATTAATTACTGAATAAAAGAACTGAATAAAAGAACAGAAATTATGCAGCCATACCATAAAATACCTATTAGGTTCATACAACCATGGATGAAAACGTTATGATTACTTCTAATTTTGAAAATTGCGCTTTAAAATATCCCCTTTACGTGAAAGTTAAAAACAAAAATCCACGTTACATAAGTGTAAAAAAAACAGTAAAATTGTTTGGTTTTTTTTGCAAATCGCCTGAATACTCCACATGGTAGAAACCTAGGTCGCGTCGTTTACAAATGAAGAATATTCAAAAGTTTTACAATATGAGTGTATTGAACACTTTTTAATACCACTGTGTACTGATGTAATTTTATTATGACCAAAAACTAAGTAATTAAATAATAATAATAATAATAATAATAATAATAATAATGTATATATATATATATATATATATATATATATATATATATATATATAATTACGCTCTCACACCCTGATTGAGCACTCTAGAAGAAAGGTAGATTTTGAAAAACGGTAGCCACTCTAGCGTGTTCGCATCGCTCATTCAGTAAAAATGAATTTGAGCACTCATGGTATTGGGTGCGTTATATGATATGTGCTAAAAAGTCTACCTTCTTCCAACGAATGACGCCAAATAGGTCGGGTTTCGAGCCTGGGTTGTGTAGCAATCGGAGTCTAACCGTACTGAGGAGCTGTAATACAGCAAAACAGATCTGTCTGCGGATGACAATATATACTGTCATATATATATATATATATATATATATATATATATATATAACATAAGCATGATGGAAAAGGCTCTAAATTTAAGAAAAAATGTGATAGTCAAAATATCTGTGTTATTATTAGGAAGAAAAATCTAACGTATTGTTATTTATTTTTTTACCCTTTCTATCACATTCAAAATTTTCATGAAATTTTCTTATAACGTCAAGTGGTTTACCAGAGCAAACTACAGAAAATTCAGCGCCTTTGTTTCTAGTGAAAAACGCATCGATTAAGTAATTTTCGGATTTTAATGAAACCTTCATCACTAATTCATAAATGAATGAATTTAGTTTCAAAATTATTATTTTCCGAAAATCTTACTAAATTTATTTTTTTTACATGAGTAATTCCCCGCAACCAATTTTAATTTCATAAAATTTCTGGAAAAAAAATTCTGTCCGCAAACTTTATTTTGTTAGGTAAAAGCTGGACTCTTTAAAGAATGTAAATCATCTATTTCTTTTTTTAACGGTTCGTCCTTTTCACGCTTACGGCCATATCACGTTGAATACACCGATTCTCGCTCGAAGTTAAGCAACGTTGAGCCTGGTCAGTACTTAGATGGGTGACCGCTTGGGAATACCAGGTTCTGTAAGCGTTTAGTTACGGATGTGCGTTGTGGTGCAGTGGATATCGGCTCGGAAAAAGAAATCGGTGAGCCGAGTTCGAATTCCAGTTGAATAGCCTGCATTCACTTTAAGCACTGGTATCCTTGGGAAAGATATTCATCCGTCCCTTCCCTCCAGTTATGAGTTAAATAAAAAGGGTATGACTTGGGGACCCTGCCCTTAAAAACAAATACTAAGGAATCTTGATACTCGAAAAGAAAAAAGTATTACTAGACATAAAACTTATATAAAAACAATAAATTGTTGAAAGAAAAAGGTATTATCAGCAATAAATAAATAAAAATTAGTTGGCAATAAATGACCCGCCGAGATGTTGATATTCCAAAACAACTAAGAATTATCCTTTTCAAAAAATCTGCTCTTCATAGTAAAATAAAAGTCAAGAAAAAAATCTGATATTATTTAATTGAATAAGCTTGTAATTGCTTTTATAAATAATTTATATTAAGAATATTATAGTCTGAAAAAAAATTCGATGAATAATTAATTTTAAAATTATAATTCAAAGATCTTTGAAAAATTCTTCAAGACATTCTCCTTGTCAGGTTTTTAAGTTATTATGAAAAGACTATATTTACTTAGCAAAAATTGAAAAGTTCAATATAAATCCTAACGCACAAAGATTTTTAAAATAATTTAAGTTTTTTCAAGCGTATAAAATTGCCATTTGGACATTATAGGTGATAATACATGACATTATCTGAAAATAATATTGATGACTTTAGCAAATTTGAAGTCAACATTCGTAAAATTAGATTTCGGGGAATATTTTCAACATTTTGAATATTGCTGAGTACTTAAAACTTGCATAAAAAGCGTTCACCTGTCTTTTTCTTAAATTAATGTCTAGGTAGGACAGCAACAAAAACGTCAATATCTTAACAGAGCTTGTTAGTTTTGTGTTAAATGCTTGACAGATAGCTTGAAAGATACATAAATTACTGCTATTGTTGTTTTACAAATCCATTTTCCTGGGTGTTTTTAAGTTTAAAGTAAATGATATTTCTTCCAAATAAGATTAAGCAAACTTTATTTCAGGTAATATTCCTCAAATAAAGTTTTAGAAAAAATATTTTTATTTTTGAAAGATTTTTTTATATTACAATGAAAGACGAGTAAAAATATTCATTAGTCGACTATTTTAGACAAAAACTAATTTCCCAATATAATAGAGTATTTTGCTTACTGGAAAATAGAAAAGTCATATATATATATATATATATATATATATATATATATGTGTGTGTGTGTGTGTGTGTGTAATATACACACACATATACACACACATTTATATATATATATATATATATATATATATATATATATATATATCCAGATACATATACTGTACTGTATTTGATTGTCGTGTACAACAACTGGTTCTGACAGGTGTCTGTTCCTAACCCAACGTCCTGCTGTTAAAAACGACAAAGATAGATAGGCCCGTAACTCTGCTAAACACAGTGTTAAAGATTTTGGCCGAGACCTTGTCGGAGCACTTAAGTCAGTTTTCCGAGATAACTGTTGGGACCCGAACTAACTTGTGCTGTGAAGAGGCGGACAAGTCAAAACTTTCGATAGGGTCAACCAGCAGTAACTAGCTTCTGTCTTGCAGCCATTTGATTCAAAACCAATTTCTGCAGGTAGATCAGCCTCCTGTATCGCTCTCCTACGGTACAGATGAACAGAAAGAGGGCACCCGCTTTTACGCTGTCTCGTTCGGTTCATCAGGTTTGTCCACTGTAGTTCCTTCTTTACTCTTTGGCGTTGGAGCCTTTCTTTTGCTGAGTAATGAAGAGTGTGCAGTCCGATTATACATGGAATAGTTGACCTTATTGATACTTGATGTCGGATCCATTTTCGTGCCGAGTCGCAGCAAAACTGAGTTGGTACAAAAGTCGCTTGAACGACACGAAAAGTCACAGGAACCAAGATTACCCGAAAAAGTCATCCTGCTTGCGGTTAGGTGCCTGTAAGGATGTCGCTCTACTCTTAACTTTGAATCGGACTGACGGACCCGTCCACATTCTTGCAGTTTGGTTCGGTCCGAGGAAACCAGCTGAAGAAGAAGTGGTTAGATTTACGAAGAATAGAGCGGATGCTTAACTTTTTACTTACACCCTTGACCTGTTTTTCGTACTCCCTTCCTTCTTAAACCGCAAGAATGCACTCGATCGCTTGCTCTCCCACGTTTGTGGGGTGTTGGAAGGTATGAAGTTAGCAGAGGCGTCTGCGCCTAGCGTCTGTGTCATGGAAGGCTTGCTATGCCACACTTGGCGAGTCATCGACACGCCTCGAGGTTGGCTTTCTTATACTGCGCGTTGACAGAGAATTTGATCTTGGAGGGGACGCCTTCCTTACCGTACCATTCCGCCTCCCGTTTATAAGGATGAGCGACGTCGTAAGTCCCGAAAACATTCCAGATTTCTCAGAGATTGTTGAAAACATAATGTCTCGGTAGGACATCAATAAAAAAGCTATTCCTCGGTCCAGTGGCTTTTCACGGCCTAGGAGACGCTTGTATCGGGTATCAGTAGAAGGGGTTGCTAAGGTTTCTGTCAGTGGGCGGTTTGACTTTTTGGCCACCGAGTTGCATAGTTTCTAGTCTTGGGTGCCAGTAGCGTTTTACCTCACTTTTCGATTACATGGCGATTGATTTGAAACATGCTAACACTCAATGGCATAGCCTTCAGAGGGGGTTGAGCGAATTTGTGCGACCGTCATCGGTGTGACCTTGGCTTATAAAAAACAGTCGCGCATGCCTTCTCCCACTATATGCGCGCGTTCTCGGATTATGTCGACAAATTGACGGCTCGGACTGAACATCTCGTATCAATCAATCTAGCATACGCGTGCGATAATGTGTCGCTCCCGTATTCTGCAGTGAGAAAAATGCTTTTTCTAACGTTGCTAGCCGTGGTGTGCATGGTCGGGGGATAGAATGTTGCGTTACTAATGCTATTCTTATCAGGATCTAGTCGAATACTATGGGCATCAGCTCAAGATGAAGGTCAGAATTGATAGAAAGCGTAGGTCATCGACAGATTTTATATACGGGCGAAAATCTTAGTGAAAGTGTCGGGCATGGTTTGACTGAGCCTTATTACATTAAATTTTTTTAAAGTCCCCTTTGAAGTAACTTAGCGGTTTCCCGTCGAAACCACTCCTAGTTAAGGTAGATACTTTTTGTTTACCTAGTAATTGTCATTAACATCCGGTTTTCTCTTTTGATATGAACCATGGCAAGGTTCCTAACCACCCCAGTTTGTTTTCGGCCATTTTTTTTCACCTCGACTGGTAGAGTCTTTGATTCCGGCATTCATTTTTTTCTTTCTCTCTCCGTTAGTGAGTCAGCGTTCTTGATTTTACTTATTGGCAATATACTGTGACCACTTTTATTTTTCGTGACAGGAAAGTCCCCTACTAACATTTGCTATCTTTATTTTAAATGTTTTTTTTTTTATATTTTGTATTTTAGTTTTGATTACTGAGTTCATTCTTTTTTCCCCTTTAATTTCATGATCGTTTGATTTTCATGCAAGTTTGCAGAAAAGAGATGAAAAGTTTCGACTTTTATATAATGAAAGTTTTATGTCATATTTCTTCTTTTCGGTTAACTGTGAATATGTGAAATTGTGGCACATGTACGAGTTAATGAACATTATTTTTTATCGATTTTTTATTCAAACAATTCATTTCAAATTGTCGGTTGTTTATAACCAATTTTCGTTGAAAATCGTTAATTTCCGTAACATGTTTACATTTGTTGATATTACGATACATTTCAGAGCAGATATGCTTGTTTGCGGTAAAATCGAAAATTGTGTTATATAGGCTTGATTAAAACCTCGTTTAGACTGGAGGCTATTCGTGGTCGAGCGGTCTAAGACGTTGCCATATCAAATGGTAGCTTCCCCTATGTAAATAGCTGTCGCAGGTTCGAATGCTGCCGAATAGCACACATTTTCGTAATAACAATTTATCGTAAATAATCAGGCCGGTAGATATAAATATATAATACTGTTTAATTAAAAAAACAGAATATCTACTAAAATACGAGTATCGATTAAAAAAATATAATGTTCAAACAATTAATTTCATATATATATATATATATATATATATATATATATATGGAATACCTAGAGAGCCTGACAGACATACCTAGGTTTCACCTAAACGGATCGTCATGGAAAGCTCTACCTAAGTATTGGGCACTTTTTTGTTAGTTGATTACTCGGGTTGAGGGCTTGTAGGGTTATTAGAGACTCTGAGATCATTGTTTTGAATTTTTTTATAATATAAGATGAGTTTAATTTGAGTATTACTATCCACTGGTTTAACATTTCTACGTATTATGTTTCTGAGAGTTTTTTCATCTTGTTTTTAATTATTATATATTTAGTTTCTATAGTATAAGTTAATAGTGTCATGTTTATTTTGATATACACCATTATTGTTAATATTTTCAATATTGTTAAAGCTATTGTTAAGTTTGTTGAGATACATTTTAATTTTTTGATCAATAACGGAGTTAGGAAATCCATTATTGACAAGCGTTTGCTTAATTCTGTGTAATTCTTTACAAGATATGGATTTGGAAGAAGATATCATTTGTGTGCGTTGAATTAAGTTTTTTATAACAGCTAAATTATATCTTTGGGGGCATTCACTATTCTAATTAAGAAGACACGGATTTATGCTAGTTTGATTCCTATATAGAGATGTAGTAAATCTATGTGTGCTACAATCAATGAATACATCAAGGAATGGGATTTTGTTATTAATATTAAGTTCTAATGTAAATTTGAGGACAGAGTGACTTTCAAATTTATTTTTAAGTTGTGTAATTTGATCGATATTCTTAGCTAAAATGAAAATGTCATCTATGTATCTTATTATATAGAGCGTTTATTGTTGTCATTAATTATTTTATTTTCTAAATTTGCCATATAATATTTAAAAAAGAGGAGACCTAAATGAGATCCCATAGCAGTACCATATAATTTGAGTAAAAGTATGAGCCGAAAGCTTAATAAAATAACTTAAAAAATTATCCAATTTTGGAGAATTTTTGTCTTTATTTTTAACTGAAATTAAGGCCAAAATACAATGTTTAGAACGGCACATGATTAAACATAATAGACATTCTTTGTTTCTTATATTTAACAGTATATGTTTACATATATATATATATATATATATATATATATATATAATTTTCCGGGACGATTCCAACCAGCGTCTCGCATATTATTGGGAAGAAATCCTCATTAGATCTGATGCGCTATGACTCAACCACAGAATATTCATGGTTTAACAAATTCGTATCAAGCCGTTAATGCACAAATTACTGATTTCTCAAAACTTTCATAACTGCTCCAGTTCGTATCCTAATGTAAACAAACATAAACAAAAACAATATTACGACATCTTACGGAAAATTACTAAATGATATTAACCGGCATATTTATTTCAATTTATGTGTATGTTTTTCATATCTATACCTACACAAACACGCACACAGAAACATATATATATATATATATATATATATATATATATATATATATATATATGTGTGTGTGTGTGTGTGTTTATATAATATTATGTATATCTCCAAGTGCATAAATTCTCACATCATCAATCAGTTACTCAAATTATTTCTAATAAATGGAAATGTTATTAGCTTAAATGCACATAGTATATTTATTGCTTATATTAAAGTATATTAACAAGTATTTTTGTTTAATTTTATGTCTATTGGTAAAGCATTGAGTTGCATAATAAAATATAACAGTATATATTTTAAAGTCTTTATTAGCATTTAATTAGAGAATAATTTAACGATAACTCTTATGATCATTTACAGCTGTTGAAACATTATGAGTAAGGTAATGTGCGTTGTGGTACAGTGGATATCGGCTCGGAACGAGAAACCGGGGAGCCGAGTTCGAATTCCAGCTGAATCCATTGTATTCACTTACGCGCATATACCCTTGGGAAAGGTATTAATCCGTTTCTTTCTTCCAGTTATGGGTTAAATAGCAGGACAGATTGGGTTCTATAGCCTTGGTCGGCAACCAGTCTACCGCAGAAAGCAATGGCAACCTACTGTGGGATAATTTACTGCCCAGTCAGTCATGTCTCTTTCGAGACATGTTCGCCCAAGCCTGTATCACGTATGGCACCTAAACTGACTGAAGGTCCAGTGTTTATTCAAAAAGCTCGTGTATGTCAATGCCGTGACGTCTAATTTAAATAAAAAACGCGAAGTAAGTATTGGTCGTTGTTGTATTTGTAAAACGGGATTCATCCTTGGTCACTTTTGCCAATAAAAGGGAATGATGTCTGTACAATTGGAAGAACGGGTTACGGAAGCCTATAATGTGATGCGATGACGTTGTGACACAGGAGATGTTGATGGATTGTCCCTGCAACGTCGGAAGGGTTGGCACCTTGTAGAAAATTTTAAATAATTATGGCGCATGGTAGTGTTACGAGGAAAGACAGGGAAGGTAAGGCAAAGTGTTACGAGGAGAGGAGGGGAAAGTAACTTGCCAAATATCCTTACCCAGTTAAGTTGGCGGGGAAGTTAAGTGCTATACTTTTTGGAAATACTTAAATGCGTATATAAAAACTAATTATTGGCTTGGTTAATGAAAGAGGCAAGCATATATATTTATCCAGATAGTTCCATGAGGTTTTCTTTCAGGTTTTAGTTGTTCGTACTTTTCTGTGAGATTCTTTTGGCCGATATATGGATCCTAGAATCTTTACCGGAGTTGATATAACAGCAAAATTCTTTTAACAACTCTTTCAAGTTTTTGTTTGTCGTCGACTAGAGAGATTCTTTTGGCTGGAATATTTCCTTGAATCGAAAATGGTGCTGATGAGGTCAGCACATCCTTTTATCAACAGTTTTAAGTTTTATTTGTCGACTTAGGGATTCTTTCAGCTGGATATACATCCTGAATCTTAACCGGCTGAGACTAAGAACTACAATTATACCTAGTTAGAGCCAAACCCGAAGCAAAAACTAAAATAAACAGGCTGAAAAAAAAATACAAACATACAGGCAGATAAACAGACACTTCTGAATATCGTTTCGTATGTCTTTGTCTATGAGTGTATCAAATTTGATTAAAATCGGACCACTCGTTCTATAACCCAATTTTTTCGATTATCGATTATCGATATTTATCCGGGGTACCTACACACAAAGCCTAGCTAAAAACACTCGCAGACGCTTATAGTACAACTGTGTAAATATTTAAGAAAATCGATTCAGCCGTTTCGGAGTCTATAGATAACGGACACACAAACACAGAGACACACACACACACAGACAAAGTTCCATTTATACATAAGTTTATATATATATATATAGTAGCTAACCTAAAGAGTCAACGAACCTACCAAGATTTCACCAAATTGGATCTTCAGGGAAAGTTGTTTGCTCTACTTGTGTATTGAGTGCTTCGTGTTAGGTTTCTCGTCCAGGTCTTTTTTTCTTTCGACTAGTACTTTAACTAATGTTCAAGTGCTTAGTTCGTTTCTTTTTTGTTACCATTTTTTCCCCTCTGCGTTTGTACTCAGTGGTTTTTCGAGACGTCTTCAACGACAAATTTACAGTTATATATATATATATATATATATATATATATATATATATATATATATATATATATATATATATATATAAGCAATGTATATTCCAGGTAGAAAACCTGTCTGTTTCATGCTTCCGCATAATCAACAGCCTGTCAGTGGAATTAGAGTTGAATAAGTTCCTTGTGCTTAGGTGACAAACATTCAAATATAATTTTCTTATGATTTGCTGTCTTACGGAACCACATGTATTAAAGAACTGACCAAAGTTTATAACCTTCGTAATATTTTGAATGGGCGACAAACACCTATTGAAATAAAGAAATATGGTATTTGTAGATACATCTATTTATCTAAAATCTTACACACTTAAGCATACAAGCACATATACACACAGACGTGCGGGGGCACACGCACATGCACACATATATAAATATTTTTCAATAAAAAAATCAACAAAAAATGACGGATTTAAAACTTATTTATGTGTTCAGTTTTTTTTTTGTTTCTTTTTGGCCAATTTATTGATCAATATGCTTCCGAAAATATCAGCCCCACCCTCTTTCTTTATCTTCTTCAAATGAAGGAAGCTGCTAGCACAATTACTTTATTTCTGGCTTCTTTAATTTCCCGACGAATTCTTTATCTTCCTTCACACAGATCTTTCATATTGTTTATACCTATTCATAAAACTGATGCAGAAATATTATTCAAATGTAATGATCTTCTCTGCTAACGCTACTATAATAATTTAGTTTCTTCATAAGGAATGAATTAAGATAAGATTTTAAAAGATCATCGCGTGCAAGGATGATAGTATAATGATGAATAATTATAGTTCAATGTATAGTAATTGGCCTTGGTTGAATATAATTGGTTAATCTTAAAGGAAATTGGCAGAAATGTTCCAAAAACAATTGACAAAGTGTACAATAAGCTATAAAAAGAAAAACGAAAAGTAAAGAAGAGAGAAAAAATATTAAACAAGCAAATAATAAGAACAATTCAAAACAACTGTAAAATTGGAAAAACTTCAAAAACTAAAAATGGTGTCAATACAGACAAAAGGGATAAGTGATGGCTTCGTTCTAACTTCAACACAAAAGAGAACAGAACTTAATCTGACGCCGCCAAGAATTTATGAGTGAATATATATATATATATATATATATATAAATTATACTTTAGAACATGTTCCAATTACAATCTACTATAAAGTGTACATTTTGTTTCGACATTGAAATGACGATATCTCATCAGGTAGTAAACGCTATTTTTTTAAATGAAATAAAAAACTCACTTCTTTATATACATATATACACACCATGATTGAACAATCTGGGAGAATGGTAGACTTTGATAAAACAGTAGCTACTCTAGCATCTACCCATTGTTCATTCAATAATGAATTAGAGCACTCTCAGCTATTGGTGTATACATGATATATCACACGCTAAAATTCGGCCCCCTTCCACCGAGCGCTCATAGCTCAAAGATAGAATCGTCGATTGGAGCCAATTCGGTTAGGATTTTATCCAGGTTAAAACGCAATCGGACGTCTACCCATACTAATGAGATATGATACAGCGAAACAGATCTATCTGCGGATGACTATATATATACATGCTTGTATATGACTATATTTTACTTCCTACTATAAACCTGGTGCCTTTTTCTCTTTGAGTCTTTCATCATATCTGTTTGGTTCCTTCTCTTTCTCTCCCGTTTTCCCTCTTTTTGTTTTCTTTTCTCTATGTCTGTTTTATAATTCCCCATTCTGGTGTCTCACTTTCCCTATTAACTTTACCTCGCACACAATCATTTTAGCAATATTTCTTTTCAAAAAATAATAAATATTCATAGATCTATTTCTATATTGAGCATTGTTTGAAATTAATGTATTAAACGTTGTTAATATTTTCTTCGTTCCTTATTCATTTGGATAGATAGATAGATAGATAGATAGATAGATAGATAGATAGATAGATAGATAGATAGAAACTAATATATATTGGGGTCGGATTAGCCATTATATTATAAACGTACAAAATATTCCTTCATCTATTTATTCACTGAGAGGAATGTTTTATTGCGTGTCGTTTTAACAGGTTGCTTAAATACGAACATTTAAAAATGTTTAGATGTCAATCTCAGAGCAATGCAAAGGATTAGGAATAAAGTTAGATGAGTCTACTGATGACTATGAAAGTGCTTGAAGTAATTACCAATGATAGCAATGTAATTCTACCATTAAGCTTCCTACAGGACATCAGATACAAAACAGTGGCCTAAATCAAGTGCCTTGAGGAAGTAGTGCTGCTCTGGATCAAGAGAGTTGCTGGTGGAAAAATATGTCTGGCAACAGAACTCTGCACCATGCCACACAAGCATGAGAACCCAGTCATGGTGGTCATACAATTTTGTGAGTCCACATCACCACTTACATCTGGTCACTTAATTCACTGGAGTGCAACCCACTTGATCGTTAGGTGTCGAGTTTGAGCGCGATACTAACAAAACTACTTGTAACACGAAAGATGAACTGAAGTCAAGATATTTTGAAGGATTCACCAACACAATCAAGAAGACCATCCAGAAGAGATACAGTAGACTTCGAAATCATCAGAAGACCTTGGTTGAAGCCAATGGCGATCTTTTAATCCATTTACTCTTTAGTATTTCAATATTAATTTGTGTAATTTTGGTAAATGTATCTGTTAAAATGGGACGTTAGCGTTATTTTCTTTTTTGCGTAATTTAGACGAAAATTTATCCATGACACCCTGTATAAAAGAATAAGAATAAAAGAAAAACATTTATACTGATGCGTTTCGTCATCTGAGGTACTTTAGAAATGCAAATGTAAGAATTATATTTTACAACGTGTCTTTATGAAATTCCATCAGATTTACAAGGTTTTAAATTTAGGAACATTTAAAAACATTCTAAAGGTTAAGTGTGAGAATAAAATTAAGGTTTAAAAATACTAACTTATGTCATTTAATATCTAATATATGAAGGTGAGTAAATGTTATTATTAGTTTCCTGCAATATTTTTTATTTTATTATTTGTTTGCGTATATATATATATATATCTATAATGTATCAATTTTACATTGCGACATGGAAACTTCTATGTTTCGAGATAGTTTCTCATCATCAGGCAATGTTGATGCAGTTGTGCAGATGATTTACATTTAAATGACAAAATCTTTTGGTTTGCTGTGAATGTACGTGGATGTTCTTTTTTTTTGTGGCTAATCAGAATGGAGATCCACTTTGGGGTTTGACCCCGAAGAAGACATGCTAACCAAATTTTTCCTCTTTTTTCATTCTTCCTTTTTCCTCAATCCTATTCTTCCCTTGTTTGTTTCCCTTCCTTAATGTTTTACCCCCCCCCCATTAATCTGATCTTATCATTTACCCTTCATTCCCATCAGTTTTATTACATTTGGTGTGATTTTCCTTTTGAGTACCAATCCCCTATTCTTTCCTTACTTATCCTGTTTAGTCTATTTGTTAAAGAAAAGATTTTTTTTTAAAAACTAAACTGTAATTTTGTTGTTCCATCTATCTATTTGTTGTAAAGTTTTTTTTCCATTATACAAAGGGCGGGATTTATTTAAAAAAAACAAATATGTATTCTATTTTCGGCTTTATTTTTTCCTAGTTCGTCAGTGATTATTTTACTTATGTACTTGTTGGTTATATGCATGTTATTTCATTTAGGTTTTATCCATTTTCTAATCTGAATAATTTACAATGTCTACATATGACATTTATAATCGTTGCGTTTATTTAATAAATTTATATATATATATATATATATATATATATATATATATATAGTCATATCGCAGACAGATCTGTTTCGTTGTATCATCAGTACGGTTAGACAGCCGATTGCTTTTTTCCCTGGATTGAAACCCGACCGAATAGGCGTCAGTCGGCGATTCTACCTCTGAGCTACGGGTGCTCAGTGGAAGGAGGTAGATCTTTCAGCGTGTATATTATCATTATACACGCCTAATAGCTGAGAGTGTTCTAATTCATTGCTGAAATCGGTTTACGTTTACAAATATTTAAAAAATCTGTCACTTTCTCCTTCACGTGATGTAAACAATCTCTCGGACGAACGCTCATCGCGAAAACGTTTCTAATTTAAATTTTAAAATCATTTGTTTCTGATGAAAAGCCGAGGATGCCAGGGTGCGAGAGCGTAAATAGTATACATAAAGAGCGATATATATTTTGCCTTAGTGTTATTTAAGCTTACTTTTCTACAAATGACTATTTTACTTCTGACTATTTTCCTACCTTTGTCTGACTTTATATTTTTCTTATATAATATAAGCAAATTAACATTATTTTGATCACGCACCAAACAAAGGTTATCGCGATAATGGAAAACATTACCTGTCATTCTTTACTTTTTCAGGTACGTCGGCGGTTTGTTTTAGAAGTGTGGAGAGCATTTCACCAATGTATATCAAGATTCAATTTTACTTACTTGTCACCTCTATTTTTAAGGAAGATGTATATTGTGTCAAACGCTTTCTTTTGAAAAACACAGTTAGCCAACATTCACTTCGCAATTTCTTTTTACCGAGGTGTATAGATTGATAAATGCGACGGTAGAATTTTTTGACTCATCTGCAATAACTCAGAACAATTTATCGCTTTACATTGTTTGATATAAGTGAAAGTCGTCATAGGTTTTCACTGATATAAGCTGAGCTTATCTTCGTCCAGATCACTATCGAATGAAATTAAGAAGATTATACTGCATTAATATTTCATGTAAGATTTATTTGTTTGCCTTTTATTTATCCTCTGTTTTATTGTTGATAGCAAGTCATAAATATAAAATAATAACGATATTTATTCTTGTGTCCGATAAGTTTTTCATTTATTTATTGTATTGTTTATCAATCGTTTTTATGTTATATAAAGAAAGAAATCATTTTTTTGATTGTAAGAATTTTATTTTTTATTTAATAATGATGTGCTGATACAAATTATACTAATTAATCCATAGCTAGGGGAGAAGGGGTAGATACTTTTCTCAAGGGTACTTGCAAGTAAGTGAATAAAACTCAGAAACTGGAATTAGAACACGGTTCTCCGATTTCTAATTCTGAGCCAATATCTATTACCCCACACGCACGTTTAAGCTTACAGTTCCTTGCATCCTTAAACGGTCAAACAAGTGATGTCTCTGGTAATTAGTCGATAATAAGAATGAAATCAAGAGTGACGTAATCAAAATCGCTTTGACTAAAATGGAAATGAACCAGCATCATCAATTCTACATTACAATAACTATATAAAATGAGGGATCAGTTTATATATTGATTGTAATATAGAACTGATTCCCCACTTTATGACCACATGCAAATGAAATTCATAATTACTGATTTTTTTTTCTTTATCATCATATCGCCCCATGCAAGGCATTTTACTTCCACTTTTGAAGGGGTTTACATAAGAGGAAAGTTATGAAAAAGAGTCACAGGTTATAGGGGGTGTCAGGAAGTGAGTAAGAGAAGGATGAAAATACTGGTGAGAGTAGAGTGGACGGAGAAAAAAGTATGACAGAGAAGATGCAGGTTAGTGAGATAGGAGATGACGATTGACTTTACATTTTAATTCTTGGAGATTGTAGCTGTCGGGGAAGCAAGTAAATGGAATGGAATTCCACAGGTGGGAAATGCGAAAAAAGAAGAAAATTATAGTTTCAAATATTATTCTAAAACTCTCGTGATCAGACATATCTCCTCAAGTTAATTAGAACTGAATATACATAAAACGTTTCAGTTTACAAATAAGAAAATGTTGTGGATTCCGTGTGAGGAACCACTCGAAATAACGAACGACAAACCAGATAATTAAGATAGAAAAATAAGTTATATTAAACGTAAAGATACAAACTTGAACGTAGGTTAGTAATCCAGGAATATGATTAGTAGGAAAATATATATACAAGTATTTGAAGTGAATTCGTGCTGGAATTAGTATGTCCACGTCGGAACTGACAGGTGCTTATTAGACAGACTAAGTGGAGCTCAGAGCTAATATGACTACTGACGCGGTATTCTCTGTGAAACTTCAGTATCGTTCGGTAACTTACGGATCTCATACGGTGTTTCATACGGTACTCTACGTATTTCCCTATGGCAAGAGTATATGTATATTCAAGTCGAGTCCATTATCATAGGAAAAGGGGAGATCCCACATCAGAAAACATAACCGAAATCTTCTTCAGAAAATATTTTATTCATATTTACATTTTCCTCTGTTCGTGTGAGTTTTCAACTGACGAAACCTTCATATTTTTCATCATAGAAATTCCAACTATTTTCATCTGACTTAAATTACAAATATTCTGTTCGTTCCAGTTGCCTCGAAAGCTCCTTGTTGCTTATGTGTTTAATCAAAAACATTCTCAGAATCCTTTTGTATTCCAACATGTCTGTTTCTTCGTTTCCTCTTCATCCGTGAGAAAATTTCCCAGCATTCCCTACCATATATAAGGATTTATACAACATAGTATTTTAGACGTCTTTGTTTCTAGCAAAATTTTATTGTCTCTTAATACCATTGTATGCACTTGGGAAGAGTGGCAAGTCTTTTGACACTGAGTTTGTATCAAGAGCTACCTTTTCATACAATTGAGTGTTAGTCTCTTTGTCTTGTTTTCTTTTATTACCTTGTCTAAGATTAATGCAGTTTTATTTCTGTATTCACTATCAACAGAGTTCTAACTTCATAATTTATGGGCTTACGGCCATATCACTTTGATTACACCTGTTCTAGCTCGATCCCCGAGGTTAAGCAACGTTGAACCTGGTCAGAACTTAGATGGGTGACTGCTTGGGAATACCAGATGCTGTAAGCGTTTAGTGACGGATGTGCGTTGTGGTGCAGTGGATATCGGCTCGGAAAGAAATCGGCAAAATTTGATGTAAGAATGTTGTTAATATTTCTCGTCTCTAAGGGGTCCTAACTTTGGCTTTTGCAGTATTTTTTAGCATGATTGAAAGGTTAAGACTTTAATGTGTTTGCAGTTTACCGTGGTTTCCTGCCTCTAGTTTAAAAGCCTGTTGCTATTCATGTATTTAATGAGTTTAATTTTTTCTTTAAGACAAAGAAAACATGGTTCCTTTATTGATTTAGATGTTCTTGCTTGTTTGAGCGTTTTCATTTAACAAATATATATATAGTTTCAGTATACCTCATCAGGCATATATATACAGTTTCGGTACTACTTGTTAGTACCTCATAAGACATATATAACATAGTAATAATCCCTGTATACTGTCTTAATATGTATAGGAAAAACTACTAAAAAGTTGTAAGTTTAAAAATGTATTTTTTTGACAGTATTTATTTATTTCTATTATTATATTTAATATTTCAGACCCTCCTCGGCTTTTCATCAGAAACAAATGATTTTAAAATTTAAATTAGAAACGTTTTCGCGATGAGCGTTCGTCCGAGAGATTGTTTACATCATGTGAAGGAGAAAGTGACAGATTTTTTTAAATATTTGTAAGCGTAAACCGATCCTTAATAATACTTATAAATGTTGTTTTAAAGAAAATATTTTAAGTGTATCTGAAAAATGTTTAACTATTGAAATATTTAGAAAGATTCAAAACACCTAAGTCCCTATTTAACCCTAGCCTGTATGTATTTAATTTTAAAATCCAGTATTTCTCTTTCTTTTTGCGTATGTAGAACTAAAGACATAAGACATATATATATATATATATATATATATATATATATATATATATCATACACATACAAGCCTGTCTCGCTGCACCACAGCCCATCAGTGCGGCTAGACAACCGAAACTCGACCGTTGTGGTGTCAGTCGCTAACCCGTAAGTCATAGGCGTATGGAATCTCAGAGGAGAAATTTTAGCCTGCTGTATATAAGCGGGATATACACACACCAGTTACCGAAAGAACTCAATTCATTGCTCAAGAGTAATGCATAATACATATGTGTGTGTATGTGTGTGTGTATGTGATTGAAATAAGACCACCAGAGTTTTTATGAATTTTGATAAATGATAAATTGTTTTGTCCTCATAAAATGTGTATGTTTGTGTATGTTCAAATAATGAATCCTAATATTTAAAAGAAAACTGGCGTTTCTGGTGATTAAAGAAAAAAAAGGAAATGAGTGACGTTTTGAAAAAATCCGTTAACATTTCTTCGATATCTTTGTTTTATAATGCTTAGTTCATGGCGAATGTTGCTAATATATATTCCCCTTTCTTTTCTTTCTGTTGTTTTACCTGGCCTAATGAAGCCTGTTAATACAAAATTCGTAAACAACTGTAGTTTCAATGATATGTTTTCCATTTTTCAATATATATATATATATATATATATACACACACACACACACACACACACACATATATATATATATATATATATATATATATTTACGCTCTCACACCCTGATTGAGCACTCTGGAAGAATGGTAGACTTTGAAAAACAGTAGCTACTCTGGCATCTACGCATCGTTCATTCAGCAATGAATTAGAACACTCTCAGTTATTGGGCGTGTATAATGATAGTATACACGCTAAAAAGTCTGCCTCCTTCTACCGAGTGCCCGTGGCTCAGAGGTAGTATCGCTGACTGACGCCAATTCGGTCGGGTTTCAAGCGTGGGTAAAAATCAGTCGGCTGTCTAACCGTACTGATGAGCTGCGAAACAGATCTGTCTGCGGATATATATATATATATATATATATATATATATATATATATATATATATATATCAACATATTATATTCGTTTTTTTTTATATGAAATGATGTGTAAATATTTCGTATTGATGAAAATATTGAATGCCGGATCTGGAAACTTTGTTTTCATTTCAAAGCTCTTAGACACATCAGAAAATTAAAAACCCCAGTTTTTCTTTTTAATCCGCGGTTAATAACATGAAAAATGCAAACAAATGTGCTTGCAAATAAAGAATTTAAAAAGACACCACTAAACAATCTGTTAGAGACAATATGAAATGAATTCAATAACTCAACTAACAAGTTCTGCCAATATGGCTGCCAGAGCGTTTACCTCAAATCATAACAAACATCGACGTAAAAAACAAGTTAAAAGTGGAATTAATTATCTAAATGTTTTGACGAGAAAACCAGGATTCGGGATGCAGTCAATTGAAGAATTTAAGCGAGGTGGAAACAAAAACAACAACAACATCAAGTAGAAGAGAATGAGAATGGATAAAATAACCGAATTCAACACAAGATATGGTCCTCGTTTATTCTGACCTTCTTTGAGAATTGGGGTTTAAATATTCACGTCGCCGTGTAATTGAACTCTTAGCGTTCCGACCATGAGAACAGAGATCGAATCTGACCACACGCTAAAATGTATAGACCTCACCACAACAAATCACTTCACTTCCTACCGTAACGTGACTGGCCCGTCATTCAGTTAGTTTGCACCAGCAAAACCGAACAGTTGCTATTTTTTTAGAATGAACAGAACGGCATGGTCTAAGGCAAAATCTGTCCAGCAAGCCAGCATCTTGTAAGCACATAGTGTCGTTTCTGTTTGGGAATATATTTCTTCCAGATATAATACGAAATTTTGGCTCACAGTACCCAATTTTGGAAAATCCAAGACCCGCTGTTTCCTCATCGTGGCATAGTCTTCGCCCGAGACATAGGAGATATAATCCGGCTCGTTTGAATCCTTTCGTTTTAAACATGGCTTCTTCAGAAGCACAGAAGAATTTCCATTTCCATTTTTTTTGTTTCCCCATACAATCTGCACGCTGTGTATTTATTTGATAAATTATTCTTCGAGTGGGCAGGTCTATATATGTATATCATTTTTTGTGTGTTTCTTATTAGAATCAATATCTCTTTGAGAGTAAAGCATAAAATATAATTAGAATAAATCTTTTTTCCATGGCTCTTTCCCGCTATACTGATGACCAGAACGGGATAAAATTTACCCGACATTAACTGATGACAAGATGTATTAAGCGGGATCAGACAATGTCATAAAGGCATCTGAGCGACCTTAACCCCTAGACAGCAATATATTCTTTATATGCATCCTCACTTGAGACAAAATGTGACACAAGTGTAATTATATACTTTATATACGAGCTATATAACTCCGATAAAACTGGATCCACTGGATCCCAGAAGAAACTCTACCTTTCAGTAAAGTCTAGGCTGGGTTACTCTCTACCCGAAGACAGAATGTCCGACAATGTCAGACAGAAATATAGATATTTAGCTGCTCTCCCATGAGACAAAATGTTTCATAAGGCCTTCTAATGTGGTTAATCTGAGCTATATACCTAGTGTAAAATTAAATGTTTATTTTTCCCCAAAAGAATCTCTGCCTTTCGGTAGACACTTCTCCTGATTATTCTTTGCCTGAAAGTAGAGAGTACAATAATGACAAAATTGCGGCTGAGCGAAGTTAATCGCTATGCGGTAATGCAAGCTGCCTCATATCTCCAAGTATTGGGTCATACCAATTAATGTTCATATGCACGTATATAAAAATACATTAATAATTAAGAGAGAGATGGAGGAAGGAAGAGAGAGAAACAGTATGTTCTACAAGATATAATCAAAAAAGATATGTCCGGTTTTTGATTAGTCATTGAATGAAGTTGAAATATATACCAAATGCGTGTAGCAATTGTTTTCAAATTCGGACAACCGGAAGTTGGAACATCAGGCGTTATAAAAAAATCACGCGCACCGTGCCCGGCCATCAGTTATAAGCCGGACAACTGTGAGAAAGATGGAAGTGTCTAGAGATCTCGTTTGGGGCTGTTTGCTTTACGACTTCAAAGTGGGCTTATCAGCAGCTGCATCAAGTCGCCGCATATGTCAAGCGTTTGGGTATAGTGCTGTGGATGAACGTACTGCAAAGCGTTGGTTTCGAAAATTCAAGTCAGGAGATTTGTCTCTCTCTGATGAGCCTCGCAGTGGACGACCACATGTCTTGAATGACGGAGTCCTGAAGGCAGCCATTGAAGAGGACAGTAGTTTAACGTATGGTGAACTTGCAAGAATCATGCCAGTGATAGTAGGTGCACTTGGAATGATAAAAAATGGAACAAAACAACACATTGAACGAATCCCTGGAAACCCCAGCTTAAGAGATATACAAAGAATTGTCTTATTAAGTACAGCCTACACACTAAGGAGAACTTTATCCATGTAACGCTAGGGATGTTAGGGAGATATGAAAAAAACATGAAATGTATCTATAACAACACACCACAACCTGGCTCAAGTCTGCCTGCAGACTTGGTAGGTTGGGCGACCATAGCAGAAATCGATTAGTAAATAAAAATGAGATAATATTAATAATAAGACATGAAAATACATATAAGAGGATAAAAATAATTAAAAGAATGGTATTAATTCAACACTATCACATTGTTCTAGTCCGATTTCTATTCTAATCTTATGACGAAACATTAGAAACCTCATAACAACCTTACCTGTGTCGGTCATGGAGTTGATTTATCGACGGATATCTCATTTATCTGAACCTGGCTTCGATATGGTGAGAGATCACCTAGAAAATTGGCACTGTCTATGCCTCCTTTATGACTTCAGTAAACCTATTGACTAAAAAGAGAATAAGCCTAAGTGCATCTTTATTACAACTGTTCTAATATTTTCCTTTCCTGAGCACCTTCATAAATATATATATAACGTAGAATACTTGGTATTTAAGTTAGGCAAATTCCGATAGAGACGAACTCAAAAGAACTTTATGTTAAAACTTTTATTTAATTTAACAGAGAAATATAATCTTGAAAATTTTTCAGATATTCTACAATTTCATGTGTCATACGTATTTCGCAGGCAAACCTGTTTTTTTTTTCTTTTCTGCATTATTTTGAATATTAACTTTTGTACCTTTTGGGTCTAACGTGCAGGTTTCTCTTCGAAATACGTATTACCCATAAAAAAGTAGAATGTCTAAAAAATTTTCTAGAGTATAAATATATATATATATATATATATATTATAAATTATGTTTTAGAACATGTACATAATTTTTTCTATATATGTCCTCTACAATCATATGTTTGTTTCAAAGTTGGGCGTCCAATGTTTCGTCAGGGTGACGAAACATTGGACATAACTGAAACAAACATATGATTGTACAGGAGATATATAGAACAAATTATGGACATGTTCTAAAACACAATTTATAATAAATATTCACAGTTCTATACATAATATATCGAGCACTATTTTAAATTAATGTTTTGGACGGTGAAAAGAAAATTCTTTCTTCGTTCTGTACTCACTCGGATATATATATATATATATATATATATATACCAAATAAATTTTTATAATCTTTGAGGGCTTTTTCTGCTCACCAAATAAGGTAAAATGTCCAAATAAAAATATGTTCAATATGACATCGTTGTACGTGAACACATCATCTCATAACAAAGGTTCAAAATCTCTTCCACTTGCTTCTACACTATTTACGCATTTAAGTACTCCCACACGGTGTGGAACGTTTTAACACACCTCCTTATCATGTTATTGAAGCATTATTAATGTCTGCATTAATAATGTCTTCTGCATAATCTATTTATTTTTGGTGGACCCGTAGATACAAATCCAAAGACAATGTAACCGGGCCTCCCCTACTTATCCCTCCTCTCTTTCATGTTAGATTTCAGCCAGTGCATCGCAAACAATGTAACAAAAATATGCTGGAGCCTCATTGTATATGAACCATATGCGTCTTCGTACTTGCAAGGGTTCATTCTCTAGCAGTTTTGGAAATGTTTTCAAAATATATTTTCTGTAGATATCTTCATGGTAGTGAATGTTGGACAATATCTTCGAAGATGAGGAAAAACTTGAAGCAGCTGAAATGGTGTTCTACAGAAGGATACTGCGGATATCATGGACCGAGCATGTGAGCAATGAGGATGTTTTGGAAAGGATGGAGACGAAAAGCAAATTAATACTGAGCATCAGGAAGAGACAACTAAAGTTCCTAGGACATGCAATGAGGAAGGAGGGCTTGGAGAACCTGTTACTAACAGGCCAGATAGAGGGAAAAGGAAACAGGGGAAAGCAGCGGATAACATATTTGAAGAACCTGATCAGGTGGATGACGGAACACTTTGCAAATGAAATACGGATATTTGAGTTTATCTCATATATAAAGATACTAATATCCATGTCTTCCCTTTCTTGTAACGTTAATTTCTTTTCCATTGAATTAACAATGTCTGTTATTTGTACATTTTCAGATATACCTTCTGAATTTCTAAATGAAAAATTTATTTTCATAATCATATCGCTCCAAGGAAGTCATTTTACTGCCACTGTTTTGCAGGGGGTTACATAGGAGGACAGTTATGAGAAAGAGTGACAGGTTATAGGGGGTGTCAGGAAGTGGGTAAGAGAAGGATGATAATACTGATGATAGTGGAGTGGACGGAGAAAGGAGCATGAAAACGAGAGAGAGAGAGAGAGAGATAGGAGATAACTAATGACTTTACATTGAAATCCATTGTAGCTGTCAGGGAAGCAAGTAAACGGAAGGGAATTCCACAGGCAGGAAGTGCGAGAAAAGAAGCTGAGGGAGTAGAATTTTTCATGTAGAATTTATTGGTTTCACAGATATATTTTTTATTCTATAATCATACTCATGTCAGATATTACAGTGACTTGCACAATCTTAACGCATGATATTGCCTGATGAGTCATGTCTGTTTAATTGCATGATATTGCATGATATTGCATGATGAGTCATGTCTGTTTAATTGTCTATTATTATTATTATTATTATTGTTGTTATTATTATTTTCAACATTACTGAGCATTGGATCTAAAAGTGAGAAGTTACCCGATGTTTTCAAAGCCATTACTTCTTTTTTAGTGTATTAAATCGATATTTTATTTGTAAGAATTTTTTGTGAAGATTCCATTTAGTCTCGGCTATTTTTCAACTAACGCTTCTGCAATTCCATATTCTTCTATTTCTAGATCGTAACATATATGTTTGCTATATGTTTGAGTCTTTTGACTTCGAAATAACGAATCATTTCAGTTAATAGGTCAACCAACACGTCAGACGAGATTTCATGAAGCATATCTGTGTCAGTGCACAGAGTTCCACCCTGATTATGGGTTGTACTAATGAGCTTTGAAATCAGATTTAATGATGCTTAATAATTGACCTAATCATGTAAAATGTATAAATTAGTGGACCAAAAGTTTTACTTCAGATGATAAGAGACATTTTTTATGAAAGTGTTGCGGATCCCGTGAATGGGAACCGCACAAAAAAAATTAACAACAACAACCAGAATTGGAAATTAAAAAAAAAAAATTAACGTAACAGATACACACTTGAACGCAGGTTAATAATCCAGGAATACAGTTAGTACAAAATATATATACAATTCTCTGAAGTGACGCCGTAGTATGTTTAGTATGTTCACGTTGGAAGTTGACGAGTGCCGTGTAATAATGTTCTGGCTGAGTGGATCTCAGAGCTACTATGAACTAAGGACGCTGTATTCTCCGTGAAATGTTGGTATCTTTCGGTATCTCCCGGTATCTATCGGACTCTGCCATATCTCACTTTGACAGTAGTATATGTATATTCTAGATATAGACGAGTCTATTATCATGGAAAAAGAGGAGACCCCACAACAGAAAGGTTAATATTTTATTGATTTGTTTAAGCATTTTATATGCTCAAATAATATATAGGATATTTTTAAAAAGTTAAAAATATTTCTAACAACTTTTTCTTTTTCTTGTTATTCTATTTCTTCTATGTGCCCTGTCCTTTCAGGACGTAGGCAATCATAATTTTCCACCTCTCCCTATCCCTGGTGGCTTTTAGCACGCTTTCTCCTGTTACACCACGCAACCCTTATTCTGTCATCCACTAGCTCAAGACAATAACTTTAGATTGAAAACGTATAGAAACTAGCATGGTCATTAAATGGGAGATCAGTTTATATACTGATTATAATATAGAATTGATCCCCCATTTTATACCCACATTATAATTTCTTATAAACAGTTGGCATATATATTCTTCTTCTCTGTGCCGTGTTATTTCAGGACGTAGGCGATCATGGCTTTCCACGTCTCCCTATACCTGCAGGGCTCTTAGCATGTTTTCTCCTATTACTCCACGCAATCCACGTTCTGTCATCCAAATCATCAGGCTCTTCAAATATGTTGTCCGCTGCCATCGTCTCTCTCTTTTTCCTTCTATCTGGCCTGTCAGTGTCAGGTTCTCCAAGCCCTCCTTCCTCATTGCATGTCTCAGGAACTTCAGTTGTCTCTTTCTGATGTTCACTATTAATTTTCTTTTCGTTACCATTCTTTCCAACACTTCATCATTTCTCACATGCTCGGTCCATGATATCCGCAGCATCCTTCTTTAAAACCACATTTCCGCTGCTTCAAGTTTTTTCCTTCATCTTCGATGATATTGTCCAGCATTCACTGCCGTATTGAAGAACTGATATCACATAGCAATCTAGTAATCTTTTCTTTGTTTCTAGTAAAACTTTCCTGTGTCTCAGTACTTTACTCAGTTTCTGGAACGCGTTCTCCGCCATGCTTATTCGCCTTCGGATCTCTGTGTCGTACTTTTCATCTCCTGTAAGAACACTTACTAGGTATTTAAATTTTTGTACTTGCTCGATTCTAGTATACCCCCATCTGTATAGTGAAATGAAAACCTTTATGTATAATTTGGATTATATTATTTAAGATATTCAAAATAATTAGATTATTGAAGTGTTTTCGATTTTAATGTTATTTAGAAGATAATAAAAGTAACAGCAAAATTTCAAATTATAAAATGCCTTTTTAAGTTTGGAAAAGCTTCATTTTGTAACTATAAAAACTAAATTATGTAGCAGTTTTAAATAAACCTATTTGAAATAAAATATTTGCCATTGTTTAAAAATGTTTTGATCGAATTCTTGCTGGAATGAAAACCTGATATTGCCGATTTGGAATCGTGTAACATTTTAAAACATATTTGGCGATAAAAACTAAAATTATCTGCTTTATAAATTGATAAAACATTTAAAGGAATAATTCTAATTTCTTTCTTTAATATTTGTCTATATTGCTGAGATGAGGTCAGTCAGTTAAGTGCCATGCGCGATACACGCTTTGGGCGATCATGTCTCGAGACATGACTGGCTGGGCAGAAGATTATCCCGCAGTAGGTTGCCATTGCTTTCTGCGGTAGACTGGTTGCCAACCAAGGCTATAGAACCCAATCTGTCCTATTATTTAACCCATAACTGGAGGGAAGAGACGGATTAATACCTTTCCCAAGGGTATTTGCGCGTAAGTGAATGCAAGGAATTCAACTGGAATTCGAACTCGGTTCCCCGATTTCTCGTTCCGAGCCGATATCCACTGCGCCCCAACGCACATCCTGAGATGAGGTAGTGTGACGATTTAGACTGTTTACATCGTTCGGACTGTTGTTATCATCTTCATTGCTATATTCACGACGTTTCGGTCTTTACATGCTCCGACGTTCTTCAGGATCTCTCTGTATTTATGTGATGAGGTTTTGTATTTTTCTACACTATTTACATCATTCGGATTTTGTCTTCATTTCTATTGACATATTCAATATGTTTCGAGCATTCTACGATCCGGATTTACTTGGAATTTCAAAGCAAACCTTTTATTTAGCCTACGAGATTAGTTTGTTCTAAAGGAAATTAACTGATACTGGGACATCCAGATAAGGCATGGCATGTGGATTTAGAACAATCTAACCCTTTTTAGGGCAGCAGAATAGAAGGCGATGAATACTGAGGACACCATGGACAGATCACGTGAGCAACAATGAGGTGCGGAGAAGATTCAAACAAGAAGAAAACTCAAATTTGACATCAGGAATAGACAGATGAGGTTCCTGGGACACGTAATGGGGAAGAAGAGCCTGAGGAATTTGATACTCACAGGACGGATAGAGAGAAAGAGAGACAGAGGAAAGCATCGGGTGACCTTCTTGATGGTTCTGTGCGAATAGATCGCGGAGCAGGGGTTTGGAAGAGATACCAAGAGAAAAAATATTAAGAATGACAGGAGACAGAGCTAAGTGGAAGTCTACGATCGCCTACGTCCAGAAAGGACACAGCATATGAAGAAGAATAAGAATTCTGTTTAGACATTGAAAACGAATCCAAATTGATTGATATTTGTAGATAGTTGCTTTACAGTCGATTCTATTTTGTTATGATTGGCAGTTTAACCACCGATTATGTAAAAAATGAATTTAGAAAATTAATACAAAGTTCTGTTGATGTATGTTACATGTTATCTGTATCTCCTGATGCGTTTAATTCGAGAGCAATCAAGAGACAAGTATGTTTCAGCGTTCGTCTTGAACTAATAACGCCACCGACTTTTTTTTTTAATCATGTTTAATACGATACTTTCAAAGGTTATCTTTATCCGGAGTAGAGATAATTTTTTTATCGTCATGATTACTGTCGTATTTAATGAAAATAAGACACACGCTGTTCTCAATGAGCTGTTAGATATAACTCCCATCTTTGTTATTATTTGTGATAATGCTGAATTAAGTAGATGAAAGTCGAGAGCGCTCTTGTCGGAGATGTTGATTCGTGTTTAAGAGATCGCTGAAAGTTGTCACATAAACCACTTGATTCGATTCCTGCTCTTTAAATTTTATTATTTATTTATTTCTGAATAAAATATTTCTTATCATCTATTTAATTTATTTTGTTTTATATTTAAAGTTTATTTTCTTTAATTTCTCATTTATTTTCTTTCCTTTTACAGTTTCTTATCACCGACAATTATTTGCTTTTGAGGTGAAAGAAGTTTAAATACTTTATCTTTAGAAAGATCAGAACGTCATTAAAAATGTAATTCGCATATCACTAATTTGTCATTTTTTTACGAACCATCTTTTTCTTCATTGTTGTTTGTTTCTTAATATTTAATCTCGAATATTTATACCTCATCACGATTATTCTTTGTGTATGTACCGTATCTTTTCAAGACGTAGGCAATCCTTGCTCTCAATATCTTTGTAGCTCTTAGTAAAGTTCGTCTTTTCGCTGCCGTTTCTAACTACTGTTTATTTTCGCAAGCTTCTTAGATGGGTTCTGTGCTGTTTTCCTCTTTTTTGCAATATAAATGAATATCAAGTATTGTGAATATCAAATTTTTCAAGGCTTATTTCCTCATTATGTGCACTAGAGATTTGTACTGTGTGATCCAAATATTAAGTACGAGCACTATAGCCCGGCGTTGCTCGAGTATAATGAAAGCTTTAAAACTAATCCATGGTCATGGAGTTCAGATTCTTTGGACGTTGGCACGAAAGACTAAAAAGAAATAGTTGTTTCCAGTTAAAGCGAAACTGTAGACTGGAAGAAACATGAGTGGATGTAAGTCAAATTTTGATTACCTGGTATCGATATCAAATAAGTTTTTTCGTCGTAAACTGAATTTTGAAGGTTAAATAAGTCCTCTAAGTAAATGATATCATGGCTGAGACTGAGAACTACAATTATACCTACTTAGAGCCAAACCCGAAGCAAAAACTAAAATAACAGTGCTGAAAAAATACAGACATACAGGCAGATAAACAGACACACACACAAACATCTAGCCTTTTATATATATGTATATTATCTATTTTCTGCACTATTGTAAGAACTGAAACCCTGAACCTTCTGAATATCGTTTCTTATGTTTTTGTCTATGAGTGTATCAAATTTGATTAAAATCAGACCACTCATTCTATAACCCGATCTTTTCGATTATCGATTTTCGATATTTATCGGGGGTGCCTCGACACAAAACCTAGCTAAGAACACTCGCAGACATATCAATAACTACTTTTTTACCAAAGACATTGGTACCTACGCGAAAATGAAAAAAAACATACACTGAAACAAAGTTCAATGCAACATGAAGCAACGGCGTCCAAAAAAGCAAACAACTTCCCGTAGATCTGCTCAAAATTATTTTTTTGATTGCATTATTGTTGAGTTGTGCAGGTAAAAACAACGAACAATAGAAATATAATGAAAATAAAATGTATTAAGAAAGAAATGGTATTTACAAAAATGGTTGGTAATAATACAGGGAAACAAGGTATTAAAGTGTACGTCTCTGTACGTCATAGAGTGCAATTATCACTTCCGGTATACAACAGGAAATACGACTGACTCGTAATCCCCGTAATCTCTCGAAACTCCCGACACTACCACCATTTACAGTGCCTGGAACAGTTCATTATACTTAAAAGGTGGAGAGCGCCCTAACAATTATCTTGTTAATAAAACGAGAAATTTTGCATTTATTTAATTATTATTAACATTTATCAACTTAATTCTTTTGTTTACTAAAATATACACAAACTTTTTTAAATTCCTTAACTTTCATATGTCCTGTGAGTTTCAAATTAGCCACACATTCTTTCCTCATAATTTTTCAACTGCTTCTTTCTGCTGATAATTTGAAGTATCCTTTCTGTTGCCATTTTTCTCAAAAGCTTTCTTGCTCATATATTCGGCCAATGGTATTCTTAGCATATTTCATTAGAATCACATGTGTTGTCTCAAATCTTTTCTTCATCTGTAATGAGACTGGCCAGAATTCATTGTCATGTAATGGGGGCTGATATATAACAGTTCGATACTCGTTTCTTTGCTTCTAACATGATTTCCTTCTTTCTTGCTATTTACATTTGGAAGGCATATTTCGTTATCCCAATCTACCTTCAAATATTGATGTTGCAATAATGCATCTATTTGCTTTGTCTAGACACTATTTTCGGACTTTTATTCCAATTTTATTTATTGGCTTTAACCTCAGTGCCAGTGGCATGTGCAGTTAATTTGTTTGCTTATATCCTGGCTTGAAACGAGAAGCGAATGTGCTTTTATATACCCAAGTCACCCAAACATTAGGAACGAGAGCCACTTAAGATAGCTGAAAAGAAATTAAGATTATGAGTATAAGGAATGTAGATAAGGATTACCCCTTAACATCAAGATGATAAGATTGTAGAGTTCAAGGAAGCATAAACACGGCAGGGTGTTATGCAAAATAACAGTTATTCGTAAATGGCTGTTTGGGAGGAAGTTTCTCCTTTTATTTGTAAAAGGGAAGAAATGAGGGGGATTTGACACCGTGGAAGTAGCCTGGTGTGTACCAGATGTAAAGGTCGAAACTTTTGAAAGCGATGAAGGGAATTCGTATGAACAATTGCCTTGGAAATAGCGATATAATAGCAATAATCATGCAATGTCATATCCATGAGAAAGAGACTTCAAAGCAGAAAATAGCGTCTCTCTTCATCCTTACTTACCCAGCAAACGGTTCTGAGATTTAACAAGACTGAGTCGTTCCATCGTAGATACGATAGATATCTTACAGTATGGGTCAAATCTGACTCTTTTTTTTAATCGTTTCACCCCAGGCAAGGTAGTAATGCCACTGGTGCGCAGAGGGATACATAAGAGAGAATGAAAGATTGCATAGGAGGAGAGCGAAGAGAAAGTGGAGCCGAAAATGAACCGGAGTGTCAGAGAATGAGCAAGGGAAGAATAGGAATACTTGTGTTAAGAGATTTGCGTTAGAGTAGAGTGAAAAAAGGAAAAAGGATCAAGATTCAGTCGGTGTTGAGGAAAGGGCAAGAGAAGTATGGGAATCAAAAGGATAAGCGATGATAATTGACGATGTATTTAAACTTTTAGAGATTGTCTGGGAAGCAAGTATACGGAAGGGACTTGCACAGGCGGGAAGTCCAAGAAAAGAAGCTGTTAGGCTAGAAATGGAGGCTGCATTTGATGTTGTTTTGATCGTAAAAAAGTGTGACCTTGTTGCCAGTCTGGTTGCTAAATTAAATTCTTGTAGATAGGCCACCAGGGAGCTAAGCTTGTCAGATCAAAAGCCATGAAAATATTTGTAGAAGAGATAGAGGAAATCAACATCCCGTAGGTGAGACAGTGACTGGAGTTGAGTTGCCAGGTCGGGATCGATTACATTGCAGACTCTCTTCTGGTTCCTGTCAACAAACACCGAGATGAATAGCTGGGCCGCCATCCCAGATATGACAACAGTATTCAATGCATGAGCAGATGGTTGAATTGCATATGTGCAAGATGGACTCAGGCGAGAAAAACTTCCTGGCCTGACACAGTGACACAGTTTTCCTAGCATTAGATTCAGCTATTGATTATATGTAATCGTCCCACTTGAGGTCGGCTGAGAGATTAAGGCCGGTGAGGAGCGGTATAATGCTGCCAGGGAAACTAGCTTGATCCGTGCTGATGGGAAGCGAGAAAGACAGATACACATGAACGAGTGTTCACGATATTTAAGAGAAGTTCCCCTAGCTAGATGGAGGTGTTTACTGACGTAAACCCACAGACATGAAGGAATCCAGGAATCGAATAGTCAAAGAAGGGGATTCGGGGGTTTATAAAGTAATAAGATGTGAAGGGACTTTTCATAGAGGGAAGACTTCATGCTACATAAGTTGGTACGCAAACAACGGATGTTTGTAAAGGTTTAGGTGATTTTGGTTTAGTTGGTTTAGCTTTGTTTCATGAGATGCTATTGTTCATTTCTGTGTTGTTGGTGAGGAGAGGCCGTAAATAGAGAATTATGTGCACCGATCAATCACCAACATTTATCTATTTATAGCTGTTTGTTGTGTTATTTATTGGACCAAAGAAAACCTCGGTGTCTTCTTGTCTTCGTGCTAGTGGGTATATTTTGTTTTATATTGGAGAATTTTACGGCCATATCAGGTTGAAACATTGGTTCCTGTCCAATTATTTTAGTTAAACAACGTTGAACCTGGTCTGAACCTAGGTGGGTAACCGCTTTGGAATATTAGGCGCAGTAGTCTTGGAACTGCGGTGGTTACTCTAGAATGAGCATAGATGATGACCCAGAATGAGAATACGGAAAACCATTTCCGAATTCTTGTAGAGTTCGTTATATCAAATAATGCACTACTACCCTTGGAAAAAGAATGAAACCTTCTATTCTTCTCTACTTATGGGTTAAATAGCAGGACAGATTGGTTCCTTTGGCCACCAGTCTACCGCAGAAAGTAACGGCAGCTTTCTGTATGAATATTTCCTTGAAATCAATCATAAATTAAAAAGAGACATGATCGCTTAAGCATGCATTAAAAATTATTCAGATGTTTCTTTCATTAGAATTAGTAAATAATTTTTAATGTGTATCTCATTTCAAACAATGTTGTAAAAATCGTCTTTGTTATTTTACAGAGAGTTCGCTAAATATATAATTTCTCAAAGGCTAATTAGAATTAAATATAAATTAATTAATTAATTAGAATTAAATATAAATTAAAATCGAAAGGGTAAAAGAATAAGGAACAAATAGGAAAGATTTATGAATTTAATAGGTTTCATTTTTTATTGAAGCCTCATCAGATTTTTTCGGAATTCAATTGTGGATGAAAATGTTCCGAAACATTTGAGATTTGTGGCTCTTGTTTTTCATTAGTCAATAACATCGCCTGTATTTATGCGGTGTAGTGTTAGCGTGTGTGTGTGTGTGTGTGTGTGTGTGTTAGCGTGTGTGTGTGTGTGTTAGCGTGTGTGTGTTAGCGTGTGTGTGTGTGTTAGCGTATGTGTGTGTGTGTGTGTGTGTGTGTGTCCACACGAGCGCTCGATCGCGCGTCAAGATTTTCTCGGAATTATAGTAAACATTTATGTCTCTGACTGATAGTGTCCGTGTTTTTTTGATTCCTGAAGATGGCAGAGAGAGGAACATATATATTTTTTTTATTTTTTTATAAGCGTTTAACCCCGAGCAAGGCATGTCACTGCCACTACTGTGCAGGGGGCTACGTAGAGTGGAGAAAGGATGATTAAATATAGGAAATGACAGAGGGTGGGTGATAGGCGGGTGAGGATACCGAGAATGAGGGTTGGGTAGATGAGAGTGTTGTGAGAATAGTTGGGAGTTAGTGTGATAGGAGGTGTCCATTGACCCTACATTTAAACACCTGGAGATTGTAACTGTCGGGAAAGCAGACTTGTGGAAGGGAGTTCCACAGGCGGGAAGCGCGAGAAAAGAAGCTGTTGGAGTAGAATTTACGGTTACATATTATCTTTTACAAATCTACCATCCGCCCGTGCATTGAATACTGCTGCCATATCTGGTCGGGTGCCCCTGCTGTTCTCCTCGGGCTTCTCGATAAAGTTCAGAGGAGGGTCTGTAATGTGATAGATACCGACTTGGCAGACCGCCTGCAGTCTCTCTCCCACCGGCGAGACGTGGCTTCGCTGTGTCTCTTCTATAAATACTTTCACGGCTTCTGCTCCGATGAACTTAGATCACTGGTGCCCCCTAAATACGAATTTGCACGAGATACTAGATTAGCAACTAGATCCCACCCTTTTACAGTGAAATCGATAAAATGCAGCCGTAACTTCTACTCCAACAGTTTCTTTCCTCGCACTTCCCGACTGTGGAATTCTCTTCCAAACGATTGCTTCCCCGACGGCTACAATCTCCAGAAGTTTAAATGTAAGGTCAATAGACACCTCCTAACACACTAACCTGCTCCCATTCTATCAAACACTCTTCCCATCTGCCCGACACTCATCCTCGCTATCCTTACTCATCTATCACCTTTCTCCTGACATTCCCTATGTCTATCCACTCCTTCTCTTTACCTTCCCCTATGTAGCCCCATGCGCAATAGTGGCAGTGGAATGCCTTGCTTGGGGTGAGATGATTAAAAAAAAAAAAAAAAAAAAAAAAATCTGTTTAACTGTAAAAGGGTGGGACCTAGTTGCTAATCTAGTATCTCGTGTAAATTCGTGCTTAGGCGGCACCAGTGAAATTTTCGTTGGTTCTACAAGAACACCGTGAATTCTTACCCGACCATTTTCACCAGTATTAAACTAAGTTTCGCAAAGTTACAGGAGAACGAGTATAATTTTCAAATATTATCTATGAAGTGAAAATAAAAAAATACATTTGAATATAAAAAACAATAACATTCTCGAAAGTTCAATTCAGAACATAGGATAAAATAGATAATATGCTTAAAATATTTGCAAATACTCACTTAGATATATTTTGTACGTGGTCTTGTAGAGAAGACTGTAATTCACTATCTCTAGATTCAAGGAAAGTTATAAATTAAATTGATATCATATTTAGAATGAAGACCTTACTGATAAGTGAATTAAATTGAAAATTTTTGCGAGATTAGTAATAATATCTCATTGATTTTTTAACTGATTTGCAAATTTAGTAGATAAGGGAAAACGATTTTAAAGACTCTGTCGCCATTTTAAGTTAAGTCACAATGCTATGTCAATGCTATGTCTTCAGATTAGGTAAAAACAAATCCAAAATCTAACTACACTCCAACAGAATAAACATGAAGTTATGAAGTAAAAATAAAAACAACAAAGACAGGGATATGTAACATTATCGCTGTAGAAGCATGAGAGTAAATCTTTCATATAAAATTACTGCTTCTTCAACTACGAACAGAATCAATTAATATCGAGTGAATTTTTTTTTTCTGGACGTGGATTCTGTTTTTTTGTTTTGTGAGTATGTGAGAGGAATTATTTTTTCCTGATGCCTATATGTCTTTCTGTTATTCGTTTTCCAAGTCGTGTTATTCGTACGAGCAGCTCTATCGACTGTCTGTTTACAAATATAAGCTCGAATCAGTACGTCGTGATTAAGAAGCAACCCGTTGATGCATCGGACTTAATCGACAGTCTGATGTGTCACTGTGCGCAAAATTTATTTATTTAATTTTAATATTCACTCAATACAGTAATGTGATATATACCGACTTGGTGGCTTGACTCCAGCCACTTTACCACCGACGGGATGTGGCTTCCCCCTATCACTTCAAAAATATTTTCATTGCTTCTGCTCCAACGAACTTAAGTCACTGGTGCATCTGCAACAGGTGTTTACTGGCAACTGGGTCTCACCCATTCACAGTTAGATCAACTAAATGCAAACGACAATTCTATTCCTGCAGCCTCTTTTCTCGCACTTCCCGCCTGTGGAACTCGCTTCTATATTCTTGCTTTCCCGACGGTTACAACCTCCAGGAATTTAAATGCAATGTCAATACTCATCTCTTAACCACTTGACTCTAGTTCTTTCTACACCACCCTGTATATCCTTTCCTTTCTCTCCACCTTTGCAACTGTTATCACACCTGTATTCCCATCCTTGTCTTGCTCCTTTCTAACTGATTCGTCTTTCTCTTCACTCTCTCCTATCTAATCTGTCTACTCTTATGTAGCCCCCCCCCTGCACATCAGTGGCTTTACCGCCTTGCTCGGGGTGATACGTTAGAAAAATACAACGTACAAGTAAACATTCAAGTTAGAGAGTTACTGAAGTAGGTTTGTGTGAGCGGTAGGGATGGAGGCTAAGTTCAGTTATGGGAAAGATAACGGGTTATTGTTAAGCTTATGTGAACAGGAAAGCATAATCTCTAGTGTTCCACAAATTATCAGCCAATGGAAAAATGCTATCCGAGTAGAATTTTATTCTAAGTAACTGGTTTTGAAGTGATTAGGGAGGGTTCGTCCCAGTGTTCCTGACATGACATGTCTTAGGTGCTAAGTTTAGAAATGTCGAAACTAAAGAATGTAGCTTCTCAGAACATTTCCCATAGAAATATTAACAGATTAACGAGAGGCGTGCGAAATTTTTTTAATGAGGTAGGATTTGTAGACAGAAAACAGTTCATCACCTATAAGGCTGCGTAACGCTTTTGAACGAGAATGGAACGTGAGGAGTTGGCAGTTCTCGTCCAGTAAACATAGTGAGGAGAAGCCAGGTACATTCGAGAGAACGGTATCATGAACCGACTATTTTCCCTACATTTTTAGCGAGCGATTGTATTTCTGGATTTCTACTTGATGTGGGTTTGGGTTTGATCTATTTTGTTTTAAGGCATTTCAACCTCAGTGGGTTGTTTAATATCGACGAGACTTTTAGGATAGGTCCGTATGAAAAAATATTGAAGTATTTGCTTAAAAGGGTTTTTATCAAGAGATAAAACTATTGTTGGTTAGTTACTTTATATATATATATATATATATATATATATATATATATATATATATATATATATATATATAAAGTAACTAACCAACCTTCCCTGAAGATCCGGTTAGATGAAACCTTGTTAGGTTCATTGGCTCTTTAGGTTAGTTACTTTCTTTGTTTGCTCTACTTGTGTATTGAGGGCTTTTTGTTTCAGGTTACTCGTCTCGGGTTTTCTTCTTTGGGCTACGTACTTGGACTGATGTTCAAGTGCTTAGCTCTTTCTTTTTTTATTACCAAACGAGTATAACGATAGGTTTACATTTATTTTATTAAATTACTTTAATCCAAAACGGAAAAGTAGGAAGGTAAATCCCAAGAACCTGATCATAATTAATATTAATTTTTTTTTAATTTAAATTTTTATTTATTTATCTACCTTTTTTTCTACCTTTTCTCTCTCTCTCTTTTTATTCTTATTTTTTATTTTTTATTTCCATTTTGAAAGACGGACGTTGCAGAGGAGAAGGAAATTCTCTCTTAGGGATTTTATGTCGAAATGTTCATTCAACATTTTTGAATTTTGAAAATTTATGTTTCTTTATATATATATATATATATATATATATGTGTGTGTGTGTGTGTGTGTGTGTGTGTGTGTGTGTGTGTGTGTGTGTTATGTCTTGAAGGCTGTTACAATGCGTTGAATGAAATAAAGGAAGGTCGGGAGGTGTTTGTATGACCTGTTTATTTATATTAATATTTCGAGACTATAATCTCATCGTCAGAATGGCAGAGAAAACTTCAAACTGTCCGTGCTTTTAGTTGTCCATCTATGAATGCCTGGCTTTATCCACTGCTGCTGTACGTGTGTGCGTGTGGGCGTGTGTGTGAGTGTGTATCTATGTGTGTTCTAGTTGTTTTTTTATGGTCTGATGGTGTGTGTGTGTGTGTGTGTGAGAGAGAGAGAGAGAGAGAGGGCGTGTGTGTGTGTGCGTATGTGTGAGTGATTGTGTATGTGTGTGTATTCAAGATGGGGTTTTTTGTTGGTCTGATGGAATCAGTTAGTGGGATCCAGGAGTTGATGTAACTTTGACCCGGTCAAAGGATATCAGTTACATGGTTGTTATCTTATCTGTTTGATTTATCTGTTGGTGTTTGCTCGTTGTGTGAGCTGTAATTGAATCTTCTTTTATGTGTGTGTGTGTGTGTGTGTGTGTGTGTGCTGACCTGGTGTGTGCTTTTTTATGGGCACCTCTGCTAACACGGCCCGGAGGGAGGAGAAAGTGTGTTAGCGTGGTTATTGTAATTATTTTTTTGTGTGTAAAGGCTATGTGTCAGTCAGTTAAGTGCCATACTACCCGAAAATGTGTAGTATTGTAATTAAATCTACCTAACTTATTTATCTGTGTGTGTGTGTGTGTGTGTGTGTGCGTGTGTGTGTTAGCGTGTGTGTGTTAGCGTGTGTTAACGGTTTGTTATAAGGGAGGAAGAAGTGTGTGTGTGGTTATTGTTATTGATTGCGTGTGTGTGTGTGACTTATGTTGTCGTTTTAAGTGCATGTTGTGTGCGTCTTGGTGTCGTCTATACTGTTACGCAATTCAGGTTTAATTCTTGGCGACTGTTAATTGAAGGATGCAATTTAGATATCTAATGATTGGCATTTGAGGTACTGAATATCTCAAACCAGTTATTTTCCTATTGAGCTGTTAAAGTGTAAGTAATCCCAGTACACATGAGCATCACCGCAGATGACCTCCTATTAGATCAAATTTCCCTTATTGGCATCAAATCAGATTCGTGCCACCAGCTTTTTTCTGGCATAAAACATATTGTACTGCTACCCGAAAAGATTCACTGAATATTAATAACAACTCATGTGAAAATCCCTGATAAGAACAGTAATGCAGACATTAAAAAAAAAAAACACTCATTAAATATTAATAACAATGGATGCAAATATCGTTGACAATATGAAAACAAAACATTGCAGAAAATAATTTTTCAAGATATTATATTTAATTTTTATTAAATAAAACGTTTACGGACATTCTTGATTGACTATTACTTCTTTCATCTTAATTTCACTTGCTTTATTTCCAGATGTAGTATTTGTGGTAGAAATATTATCTTGAATGTTTATAACAGGAGACTTTTATAACCATTATTGATTCGGGGCTGGTATTTCTTTCATCCTATTTGCACTCGTAGCGATATTTTGTTGCGGTAATATTGTCTTGAATATTATTTAAACAAGAATTATTAATTTTTTTTTTCGGAGATTATTCTTTCATCTTAATTTTGTTTGGTTTATTCACTCTCACAGTATTAGCTGCAGTGAGTTGGATATGCAGTGGATATTTTTTTTTTAATCATATCACCCCAAACAAGGCGATATCGCCACGGGAGCTACGTAAGGGTAAAAAGAATGGAAAAGAGAAAGCCGAAAACCATATCCTCAACAGGGAACAAGGGATGAGCCTCTTCACCTTTTCAATAGACGTGGGTGGAGTGTGAACAGGGCGATAGTTTAGTCAGTCTACAACAATTGAAAAAAAAGAAAAAAAAGAAAAGAGTGAAAAGATTGCAAAAGAGAAAACCGGAAACCGCATCCTAAACAGGAAACAAGGGATGAGCGTCTTCACCTGTACAATAGACGTGGGTGGAGTGTGAACCGGGCGATAGTTTAGTCTATCTACTCCAATTTGTTCGATAGACGTGGGTGGAGTGTGAACCGGGCGATAGTTTAGTCTATCTACTCCAATTGAAAAAAAATAAAAAAAGAAAAGAGTGAAAAGATTGCAAAAGAGAAAACGGGAAACCGCAGCCTAAACAGGGAACAAGGGATGAGCCCCTTCACCTGTTCAATATACGTGGGTGGAGTGTGAACCGGGCGATAGTTTAATCTATCTACTCCAATTTGTTCAATAGACGTGGGGGGAGTGTGAACCGGGCGATAGTTTAGTCTATCTACTCCAATTGTATCGTTTCGGTACGAGAAATCAGAAAGGCGAGTTCAAATTACAGTCGAATTAGTTGCGTTCACTTACGCGCTAATACCTTTGGGAATAGTATTAATAAGTAGCTTCTTCCTCTAGCTATGGGTTAAATTGGAGGATAGTTTGGGCTTTTTACCCGTGGTCGCCAACCAGTCTACCGCAGAAAGAAATGGCAACCTGCTTCGAGTCAATTAAGTATCTTTCAAGCAATGATCGCCCAAGTGAGTATCACAAATGCCACTTAACTGAATGCAATATTGATTTTAATAAAGAAAAGACTTTCAACAATTATTCTTTTACAATACTTATTTTATTTTGATTTCAATCGACAATTTTCAGCCGTATCTAAACTTATTTATTAATATAACTTTGTCTCTGTGTGTGTATGTGTGTGTATGTGTCTGTGTGTGTATGTGTGTGTGTCCGTTACCTATAGACTCCGAAACGGCTGAACCGATTTTCTTGAAAATTTACACAGTTTTACTATAAGCATCTGCGAGTGTTCTTTGCTAAGTTTAGTTCCGAGGTACCCCTGATAAATATCGAAAATCGATAATCAAAAAAATCGGATTATAGAAGGAGTGGTCCGATTTTAGTCAAATTTGATACAATCATAGACAAAGACATAAGAAACGATATTCAAAAGTTTCAAGGTTTCAGTTCTTACAATAGTGCAGAAAATCGATAATATATATATATATATATATATATATATATATATATATATATATAAGGCAACATATTTGTGTGTGTCGGTTTATCTGTATGTCCTTTATACAAATTCACAATTTTTATCCGATTCTCACCAAACTTCACACAAATACTCTTTAGGCTGAGTCTGAGCTCCAGGACCATGGGTTAGGTTTAATGATTTCGTTACACCCGAGCAACGCCGGGCTATACTGCTAGTTATTAATACTAGAAAAGTTATCTTTAATTTTTGTTATAGATGGCATTCTTTAAAAAAATTATTTTCTTAATTTGATTTGATTTATTTACAAATGTTATAGTAATATTATTTGGATTTCTTTATGAGATTGATCAATGTAAATCGTTATTAATTTCTGGCTAGTGTTTTGATTTAAATTCATTTCACTTGTTTATTTTCCAAGTGAAATATCAATCGTAGTAATATTGTTTTGATATTTTATCCGAGGAATCATTTTCAACCTTTATTAATTCATGATGCTTTGTTTAATTTTAATTTTATTTGGTTTCATTTAGTAAGATTAATAATAATATAATTAAACATTTTATTAGACGAAACAGTGACAACTATTGTAAATTTTTGATTAATTTTGATTTTTTTAAATTTAAATTTAATTGTTTTAATGTTTCATCTCAATAACAATATCTTTTCTTTACTAGTAATATTGTTAAAAGTAATATTATAGAAGATAGTGCATTGTCAAGCAATGTTTCTCCGCCTAAGCTTGCTTCACTGTGTCTTTTCTTCTTTATATAAAAGACACAAAAATTCCCATGAAAATATATAAACACTTCCATGGTAATTTTTCAGATGAGGTCTTCTCTTTTGTACCTAAACTTTATGAATTTCAGTGCAGTACATGATTGGCGTTGAAATCTCATCAGTTTACATTGATATGCTCTCTGTTAGCAGTTTTTCACAATTCTTGCCTGTGGAATTCACTTCCGGCTCTGTGCGTTTCACCTTAATCTGTAAAGATTTACATGCAATGTCAATCGTTATCGACTGTCCCCTTGATTACTCTTTTGTCATTCCACATTCTATTAAATTTTTCAAACTATATAACCGCTTCTGTCATAGTGCCCTTAATGCCCTACCTGGAGTGATAGCGATTAAAAAAATATTTAATATTAATTCTAATTGCTTTGTTTAAAATAAAAATATTAATGGACGTTATATTATCTTCACAGAATATGAGATGAAACATTCACAAACATTATCTATTTTTAAATTGATAGTTTAAATTGTTATTAAATCGTCTTCCTTTAATATTTCTTTATAGAAAATAAAACTGTATTAATTGCATGTGAATTCACTTTTATCTATAATTTTTCATATCATGTTAGGTATAGCCAATGTGAATCAGTTTTTATAGTTTTAATCATTTTGTACAGATACACTACCAGCCATAATTATTAGGCAACCCCAGTGTTTAAAAAAAACTGATGATACCATTTTTTAGTATTTATTGCCAAGTGAATAACTGTAAATGAAAATAGAATGATTTTTGTTAATACTGCACAATAACATGTGCATCAAATGAATTTTTAAATAAAATACTTAATATTTAACTATACTGCAGTTTCATCAATGAAAGAATGAAAAAAGTTTAGGGTGATTCCGATGAGTTCATCTTTCCGTCCTAGCCTTGTAAAAACTTTGCAAAGAAGCATTCTATTTTCATTTAGAATCATCTACTTGGAAATAAATAATTTCTTTAAAAACCTGGGGTGGCCAATTAATTATGGCCGGTAGTGGAGGCAAACGTGAATTTTAAAAACTTGTTCAACTCCAGATAAAAGTTAGAATTTTGAATACTGATTTCAAGGCACGAAAAGTTTTAATTGTGGAAGAAGAATCAACAATTAACTGGGACGAGAAATAGCTTGTAGATTTGAATTTCTTTAAAACAAAACTGCTATCCTTTAACCACCATAGACAAATTTACCTTCTTTGTATCAGCATAGCAGAGGCTAGTCTCCTGGAGGGCAGCCCTCTGCTCCTCACTGGTCTGAATTTTTCAACCGCCCTAAAGTGAAACGGGTACACCGAATCTACGGCTGCGTCTATGGCTGGGAAGTTTGGATCACTGTACGCTGCCAGTAAGTTTTTCTCATTAGAATCTATCTTGAACATTTGTAAATCTACCATTCGTTTGGGTATTGAATACTGCTACTATATCTGGTCGGCTACACTTGCTATTCATCTCAAGGTTCTTTCAAAGAAGGGCCGTCAATGTAATCAATCCTGACTTGCCATCTCAATTTCAGTCACGTTCTCACCGACATGTTGTGGCTTCCTTCGGTCTTTTTTCCTTCGTTCTCCGAAAACGCGAATTTAAGCCGTTGCTAAATTGGCACGTAGGTCCCACCCTTTTGCCGTTAAAAGTGTTGAATGTAACCTCCACTTCTACTCCAACAGTTTCTTCTTGCATCTTCCGCCTGTAGAACTCAATTCCCTTTACTTGCTTTTCGTTCACTACATTCTCCAAAAATTTAAATGCAACCTAAACTGCCGTCTTCTATTTTGTCGAATCTCGTTCATCATTTATCCTTTCCTAAATACTGCCAAAACCCAGTCTTTTCTCTCTGACTAAAAGAACCTACCCACTTGTGGCGCTTCTGTTTGGCTTGGGGTGAAATAATTAAAAAAATAAGTTCAGATTTTTGCCACCTTGGTTAGGTTTATAAAATATCAAGATCGCAGTTTTCTTTCGCGCGAAAAAAATCTGTTTGTACATCATCGGGTTTTGAAAAGATATCGATGGCTTTTATCAAAGCTTCAATGTTCGAGCAACAACGCTAATATTCTTGCGCACCAAAATAATGCGGGTTTTATATCAATTTGTTGCCGCTATCTGTAACTTCTGTTTTGATAATTCAAGAGATATAAAAGTCGACAAATACTTTGGATTAGAAAATAAAATAAAAATTACTGTTTTCTTATCGTTAGATATGAAGGAATATATATTATCTACGTTATTAGGAAAAAAAGTAAAAAGGGTGATTAGAGATACACTTAAACAGACTTATACGAATATATATATATATATATATGAATATACATATATATATATATAAGAATATATATATGAATATAAACATATATATATATCTATGAATATAATCATATATAAATATATACGAATATAAATATATGTATATATACATACATATATATATATATATATATATATATATATATATAAACATATATATATAAATAGATATAAACATATATATATGGATATATACATATATATAATTCGTTATCTATCAATTAAGCATTCCATATTCTGAATTTAAAACACCATTTTTTAAGAGAATCGATTGTATTAACATATTTCGTTTTGGTTCCGTAGCCAAACATAGCCAAATACACAAATTAATGTTTTAAAATTTAATTTGTTTTTTTTTTAAATTTTTTATAGTTATTCATAATCAGGAGTTCTTAGTCTTAGTATTATGCAAAACTTGTTTTAATTTCTGGTCATCACTCTTATTGTATAAAATCTCACATTTCCCCCAGCATTCAGTACCTTTGCATAGATGTAAAACCTTAAATCCTCCCATGATGCATATCTTAATTATCTATATGTGTAGTTCGTTGACGAACTATGCTGACGAGTTCGTTGCTTTCGTAATGAAGAACATAGAACAGAGTAAAGGATGTGGGTTTTATTCATAATTCAGTTATTGCTTTGAAACATTTTCTGCTGCCTGCTGATATCGCATTCCTAAACTGATATTCATAATGTATTCTTTTTGTTTTTGCGATTTATTTCATCTGATAGGGTTTCAGTAATACCATGCCGAGAAAGAGAAATAGGCCACCTATCTGAAAACATCCTTTAGTTTTATTAAAAACCATTCGTCAGTCCCTTAATCGTCATACGTGATACACGCTTTGGCGATTACTGACTAGGCAGAAGATTTTCCCTTTGGAGGTTGCCATTTCTTTCTGTCGTAGACTAGTTGCCAAACAAAACTATAGAAACTAATCTGTCCTGCTATTCAACCCATAGCTGAGGGAAGAAGGGTATTTGCACGCAAGTGAATTAAAAGATTTCGATTGGAAATCAAAATCGGCAATCCAATTTCTCATTCAGATCCGATATCCATTGCACCACAACAATAATATCTTTGATAACAATCTTCCCGATGTAATTAGATCCCAAATAGGCATCTACGCTGAGGACACCGCCATCGATCAGAAATCCGCAGAAGCTGACAAAGCGAACCTCGCAGCTGAGTTTTTAAAAGACCTCCAATCTGTGGTGGACTGAGGTAAGAAATGGCTCGTGAAATTTAATGCTTCCAAAAAGAAGCTGCTATCTAGTAACCACCATAGACAATCGATCCTACCCCCATTAGCATGGATCAGGCTATTTTACTTGAAAGCAAAACACTGCGACCCCTCGGTTTAACTCTCTCAGCTGACTTCAAGTGAAATGACTACATCAAATCCATAGCTAAATCAGCTGCTAAGAATGTCGGTTCACTCTGTAAAGCCATGAAGTTTTCCCGTTTGAACCCGTCCTGCACATATATGTCTACCCTCCGCTCGTGTATTGAATACTCCTACCACATCTGGTAGGATGCACCTGCTATTTACCTCAGGTTCTTGACAAAATCCAACAGATAATCTGCAATGTGATGGATCCCGACTTGGTAGCTCAGCTGCAGTTACTTTCTCACCCGCGTAATGTGGCCTCCATCTGTTACATCTACAAATACTTACACGGCTTCTGCTCCGATGAGCTTAACTCCCTGGTGCCCCCACTGCATGAATTAACTCGAGCTACTAGACAGGCGACTAGTTCCCACACTTTTACAGTGAAACCAATAAAATATAACCAAAACTTCTACTCTGTCGTTTTAATTTCTCACCCTTCCCACCCGTGGAATTGCCTTCCGTCTACTCTCATCTTTTCCCTCGTGTTCCTCGTTCACTCTACTCTCATCAGCTCTCTCTTTACACTTGTGTTCTCATATTCATCTTACCCATTCTCTGACTCCCCCTATAGCTTGTTTCTTTTGCTCATCACTCTCCTTCTATGTAAACCATTGGAGTAGATAAACTATCGCCCGGTTCACACTCCATCCACGTCTATTGAACAGGTGAAGAGGCTCATCCCTTGTTTCCTGTTTATGATGCGGTTTCCGGTTTTCTCTTTTCCAATCTTTTCACTTCTATGTAGCCCCCTGCACATCAGTGGCGTTACCGCCTTGCTCGGGGTGATATGATTAAGAAAAAAAACCTCCGCACACCAGTCGCAGTAAAACTGCCTTGCTTCGGGTGGAATTATTATGAAAACATTCAGGACTAATGCTGGCTCTTACATTTATATTAAGAAAAGGTGAAGATCTTAACGCGTAGAAATAGAGAATGCAAATGTCATGCGGCAAGTGGCTCCTTCATTTTCATAAAAAGTTTCACATATCAAAACAAATTAAAATTTCTTATGGACCAAATAGATGTTTCACAAAACACGAATTTTGGCGATGTCTCATAATAGTGTCATAATTAATATTCTCGTCTGTCTATTGCTAAACATTTTGACTCATTTGTTCATTACTGCTTGGTACGATGAAACAATATGTGAGCTTCTTGGAACGGTTGATTGGCAGAAACGGAGCCCATTATTCAACGCAAAGAATAATGTACGAAGAGTAAATATTCTTGTGATAGCACTGTGCTATGAGACCTTTTTCGACAAAAAAGTTCGTCTAGATATACAGAATTGGATTTTCAAGAAAGAACGATGTATTTAAATATTGGGGTAAATAGTCTGCCATAAAATGAGCTGTAACATTAATGTATCCATTAAAACAGTGCTATATGATGTAAGTTAAGGTTGACCAAGAAATGTTTCATAGACTATATTGCCAATGTTTTACAGAGGATAAACCCAAATCAAATCTCAAGCCAATCGAAAATCAGTTTAAAAAACCGAAGACAAAGAAGAGTAAGAAGCCAAACCTTACAGACATGGAGATGAGTAAGCGAAAATTGTTTGAAGATTTAGAATTTGTTAATGAGATATGAGAATCGATTATATACACTGATAATAAAAAGTTTATGTCTGGTTATTAACATATCAATATACTCTTAAACGTGCCTTTCCTAATCAAATGATACTTAAGTAAATGGTTTGTCTCGACATCTCTCAATGTACTGGTTCTTACACTCTTAATTTTTTATATGACAAATTTGTATATAAGTTTTTTTATTTATTCAAAGCTTTTGCAAGGGCATAACTAGTTTTAAACTTGACTATAATAGAGACATAGTTCTATAGATAAATTTCCAATTCTAGTCGACTTAGTTGCATTAATTTACACGCCAATAATATTGGGAAAAGTATCAATCCATATTTTCTTAACCTGCCGTGGCTCAAGTAAATGCACTTGTATTGAAAAAAGTGTTGTTGTTATTCACAAAAAGTATTAACGCAATATTCACTCGCAAAGAAATGAATTATTCTTACACAAAACAAAATGTGTTGGTATTATATCAACCCTTGTATTATTGATAATCTGTAAAAAGCAAAACCATATCAATCACTCCGTACATCGTTTTATAGGCACTGTGTTGGTCAGACAGGCTGGAAATATCCATGGGACCTAATTGTTTTCCCCGAAACAACAATATCAAAGAATCGATTTGTATTATTGAGTGAGATTAATGACGTTAATCAGGATAACATCAATCATTGTCCTTAGAAAAACACATGCATCCACACATTTTGTTTGTTGTTATTCCGAGGTAGCGTGAAAGATAATGCTCTTGTTATTAACATGTTAATATAATTGGTGTAGAACCGATAGTCTGTGTGAATATTTGTATGAGTAATATTGTGGTGTAGTGGATATTGGTTCAAAACAAAAATTCGGAGAGCTGAATTCGAATTCAAGTTAAATTCGTTGCATTCACTTACGCACAAGTACCATTGTGAAAGGTATAGATCCGTCGCTTCTGCCTCCAGCTATGGGTTCAATATCAACTGTATAAATTGCACATACTAGCGTACGATAAATAGACACACATATAAAACAATATATGCATATATGATCAAATATAGTTTAAGATATGCTATATTTATGAGTTCAAGTACTCGATATAAATAACAGTGCATATGTCAATTTAAAAATGAACATTAAATTCAACACCCAGTGAAGAGAGTTTGTTTCATACTTAGACAAAATTGTTAATGAATGTTGAGATTTTACTACAACATTGATGTATACAGGTCAGTGAGGCATTGTGAATTGTCTACTTTAGTAATCAAACGGTTATTTTAGTGGCCGGTAACTGCTGTTTTGAAATATTCTAGGATCTATTGATATATATATATATATCCAGAGTTATTTAAATAATCGCATCGATTCATTAAACAGTTGCCGCAGAATTATGCTTTTAGTTTAGGCCTGATACTACATTTTAGTTTTCTTGCGTATTTCACTGCAGAAGGATGCTTCTGATTTCGCTCAAAGAAAAATGGTTCTGAATTTGATCGGGGAAGGGGTGAATCTGATTTCTATCGCAGGAGGATTGTTGTTATTTTCATCATGGAAAGAGGGTTCTGAATTTGATCGTGGAAGTATATTTATGATTTTAATCGTTAACGGATGGTTCAGATTTTAATTGCTGAAACATAGTTCTGATTCTAATCAAAGAAGGATGGTTCTGATTTTGATCAAGGAGAGATGATTCTGATATTGATCCTGGAGGGATGGTTCTGATTTTGACCACGAAATGATGGTACTGACTTGATCGTGGAGGGATGTTTCTGATTTTAATTGTGGTAGAATGGTTCTGATTTTGAATGCAAAAACATGATTCTAATTTTGATTGCGGAAGGATGATTGTAATCAATGAAAAAGGATTTTGTTTTCAATTGCAGAAGGATAATTCTGATTTTGAGCGCGGAAGTGTGGTTCGCATTCGATTTCAAGAGGATGGTTCAGATTTTGATGGCGGAAGGATGGTTCTGATTTTGAACACGGAAGGGTCGTTATGATTTTGATCTCATAAGGTTGGTTTCGATTTTGATTGCAGAAAGATGGTTGTAATTTTGATAGGGAAAGATGGTCAAATTTTCATCGAGAAAACATGATTCTGCTTTTGATTGTGGAAACATGGTTGTGATTTCGATCGCAGAAGGATGGTAATGATTTTGACTGCTAAAGAATAGTTCTAATTTTAGTTGCAGAAGAACCGTTCTGATTTTGATTGAAGATGGATGGTTCCTATTTTCAACGGGGAAAATGTTTCTGATTTTAATTACAAAATGATGGTTTTGGTTTTGATCGCGGACGGATGGTTCTGGTTATGAACGCAGATAGATGGTTCTGATTTTGATTGTGTAAAGGTGTTTCTGATTTTGTTCACAGAAGCATGTTTCTGATTTTAATCGCGGAGGATAGTTTATGATTTGCTCGTAGAAAGATGGTTCTGAATTTGATTGCGCAAAGGGCACTGTGATTTTGATCACAGATCATAGCGCTTATCATGAAAGCATGGTTCTGATTGTGACAGTGTATGGATGGTTCAGATTGCATATGGTTCTAATTTTGATTGCTGAAAGATGATTGCGATTATAATCGCTAAAGGATGGTTCTGATTTAGAATAGGGAAAGATGGTTCTTATTTTGATTGCAGAAGAATAATTCTGTTTTTAGTAATGAAAAGATGGTTTTGATTTTCATTTCGTAAGGATGGTTCTGATTTTGATCGCAGAAGTATGATTCTGATTTTGATCACGGAAGGATGGTTCTATTTTTGACTGTGGAAGGATGGTACTGTTTTAATTGTGAAAGGATGGTTCTGATTTTGATCGCAAAAGGATTGTTGTGATTTTCATCGTGAAAAGGTGGTTCTCATTTTGATCACGGACAAATGGCTCTGATTCTGATCGAAGACGAATGGCTCTGATTTTGACAGCAGTAGTATGGTTCTGATTTTGATTCTAGAAAGATGGTTTTGATTTTATTGCAGAAGGACTGTTTTGCTTTTGACCATAGAAAGATGTTTCTGTTTTTGACCATGGAAAGTTAATTCTGATTTTCCTGCAAAAGGATGGTTCTGATTTTAATCACGGAGAGATGGTTCTGATCTTGATCGCGGAAGGATGGTTCTGATTTTGATCGCAGAAGGATAATTCTGATTTTGATCGTAGAAAGATGGTTCTTTTTTATTAGCGGAAAGACGGTTCTGATTTTGATAGAAAAAGGATAGTGCTGATTTTCATCGTCGAAAATCGTTCTGATTGTAATCGTGGTACAATGGTTCTCATTTTGATCAAGGACTGATGGTTCTGATTTTGATCGCAGTAGTATGGTTGTAATTTTGAACGCCGCAAGACAGTTCTGATTTTGACCGTGAAAAGTTGTTTCTGATTGTGATTGCAAAACGATTGTTCTGATGGATGGTCCTGGTTGGATTGCAGAAAGATGATTCTGACTTAAACGCAGAAGTATGGTTCAGATTTTGATCCCAAATAGATAGTTCCTGTTTTGATTGTAGAAAGGTGATTTTGATTTTGATCGTGAAATTATGGATTTAAATTTGGTCGGGGATAGATGGGTTAGATTTTTATTGCATAAGTATGATTGTGATTTTGATCACGGAAAGATGGTTCTGATTTTGACTGCGGTAAAATGGTTCTGATTATGATCACCGAACAATAGTTTTCATTTTGATTGTGGGTGATGGTTCCTGTTTTGATCGCAAAAGGATGGCAGGTTGGTTCTGATTTTAATCGTTCGAGGATGGTTCTGATTTTGATTTTAAAATGGTTGTTCTGATATCGACCCTGGAAGGATGGTTGTGATTTTGATCGTAAAAAGATGTGTCTGATTTTGATCACAAAAGTATTGTTCAGATTTTCATGATGGAAGGATGGGCTTGGTTTTGATTGCAGAAAGATTGTTTTGACATTGATCGGGGAAGGGTGTTTGTGATTTTGATCGCAGATAGATGGTGGAAGAATGATTTGATTTTCACAATGGAAGTATGGTTCTAATTTTGATTGCTGAAAGAGATTTCTAATTTTAATCACTGATAGATTCCGATTTAGATTGCATAAGGATGGTTCTGATCTTGACCGCCGATGTAGAAATTTTATTTTGATCCCAGACAAATTGTTGTGATTTTCATCGAGAACGGATGCTTCTGATCCTGATAACTGACGTATGGTTATGATTTTGATATTGGAAGGATGCTCCTGACAGTTATCGTGGAGAAACACTTGCGATTTTGATAGCAAAAAATGTTTGGTTTTAGACAGTGGAAGGATGATTCTGATTTGGACTGTAGATAGATGGTTGTCATTTTGATCACTGAAAGAGGGTTTTCATTTTATCGCAAAATATGGTTCTGATTTTTGCCGCAAAATGATGGTTCTGATTTTGATCATAGAATAGATAGTTCTGAATTTGATCACAGGAAAATGGCTCTGCTTTTTACTGCGGAAGGATGATTGTGATTTTGATCGCAGAAGGATGGTTTTGACTTTGATCGTAGAAGTATTGTTCTGATTATGATCGCAAAAGTATGATTCTGATTTTGATTGCAGGAAGATGGGTCTGATTTTCATCGCAGAAGAATTTTTAAAAATTTTGAACGAGGACTGATGGCTCTGATATTTATCGCAGGATTATGTTTCTTATTTTCATTGTGGAATTATAGTTCTGGCATTGATCGCAGAAATTTGGTGTTTATTTTGATCGCGGAATGATGTTTTGTTTTTTAATCACGAAATATGTTTTTGATTTTAATCGTAGAAGAATGGTTCTAGTTTTGATAGTTAAAGAATGGTTCTGATTTTGATCACTGAAGGATCATTCTTTTTTTAATCGTGGAAAAATGGTTCTGATTTTGATCGTGGAGGGATTGTTCTGATTTTGACTGTGGAAGGATGTCTCTGGTTTTGAATTCAGAAAGATAGTTTTGATTTTGATCGTATAAGCATGTTTCTGATTTAGATCAAAGAACGATGATTCCGATTTTGAACGCACAAGGATGGTTCTGTTTTTGATCACAGAAGGATGGTTCGTATTTTGACCAGGGAAAATTGTTCTGATTTTGAGCACGGAAGGAAGATTGTGATTTTGCTCGCTGAAGTACGGTTCGAATTTTGGCCACACAAATATGGTCCTTGTTTTAAATTCATAACGATGCTTCTGATTTTGATCGCAGAAGCGTGGTTCTGATTTTTACCGCATAAGTATGTCTCTGATTTTGAACGGGCAAGGATGGTTTTGGTTTTAATCGCAGAAGGATAGTTCTAATTTTAATCGTGAAAGATTTTTCTGATTTTTATAGCTATAAGATGATTTCGATTTTGATCGCAGACGTATGGTTATGATTTTGATCGCGGAATAATGTTTCTGATTTTGATTACAGAAGACCGTCTCTTTGCATTCAAAACCAGAACCATCTTTCCGCGATCAAAATCAGAACCATCCTTTTGTGATTAAAATCAGAAACATAAAGTACTGCGGAAAGATTGTTTCGATTTTGTTTGTGGAAGGATGTTTCAGGTTTTATTCGAAGAAATATAGTTCTAATTTTGATCGCGGAATGATGGCTCTGATTTTGATCGCAGATGCATGGTTCTGATTTAGATTTGTTAAACTTCAGAAAATTTCGATGAGCAGACATAGATTCATGATTAAATCTGACCATTAATTCTCTTACATATATTAAAAATCTTGATTGATTTCGATTAGTCAGCTATGTGATGTAATCAGTAAAGACTTTTGCTGGCATATTTAAATGTTAGACTTTTAATAATTTCTGCTCAAGCCGTGGGCAAATATTATAAACGTTTTACTTAGGGATTAAGACTGCTAGACAAATATTCCAAGAATTTTTAATTACTTCAACCAAGAAAATCAAGAAAATATAGTTATTAGAAAATAGCCAATTATCGACACGGTTACCAAGAAAAATAGCCATAGGGCAATTGCTTTCATGTTTGGGACATGTTTTCATTAATTACTGAATCTGAAATATCTTTTCTAAATGAAAACATGTCGATTTTAAATGTACTGACTGCTCACAAGACATTCAAACGAAAACGTTTCTTCCAACGGTAATACAAATCCTATGAAAAGATGGATGTATTGACAGCCAAGGTGTAAAAATATATTTTTACTTATTAATGTTTTATTGCGCGCGAAGAAATTATAATAGGACCAGTAGTCAAAGAAGAGATTTGTGTATTGTACCCCGGTACGAATTCGGAAAGGCCGATTTGAAAAAAGGGTAAGTTACATAGAGGTCGTACGAAATATCGTTAAAAACTAGTAGTGTGTATGGACCTTCAGTGAAGATAGTTTGTCTGTGTTGCAACCACATTTTTAAGTGAGAAAACGTACATTTAAGAATAAAAGGCAGAGAAATAGTTAAAGTGGAATAACCACCGATTCGTAGTCAAAGCATTATCATTGATAACTCTCTCCTCCATTTTGCAGAACGTAGTTATTATATTCATAATATAATGCAAGTGATAAAATTGGTTAATGATTATTTATAACTATTTGTACTGTGACTCGTACATGCAATGTTTGGTAATCTATGATAATGTTTCAAATTTTGAAATCATATTTTTAGCATCAGAGTTTTAAAAAAATATTTCTAAATATTTAATTGTGTTTCAATAATTCCGCCTCACTTATGAGGCGCGCTAAGCAGTTAGAGAACCGCTCTCTCTTTATGTGTCATGCCGACTCAGGATGTAGGCGATCACAACACTCCACAATTTCCCATCTCTTGTAGCTATTAATAAATTGTATCTCTGGCGCTAGTTCTCCTAAACCCTATTCCGGCATCCATTTACTCAAGCTAGCGTTATGTGTTGGTTTCCTATATACAACTTGCCTTTTAGCGCTCCTGTAATTATCAGATTATATGTGTTGGTTTCCTATATACAACTTGCCTTTTAGCGCTCCTGTAATTATCAGATTATATGTGTTGGTTTCCTATATACAACTTGCCTTTTAGCGCTCCTGTAATTATCAGATTATATGTGTTGGTTTCCTATATACAACTTGCCTTTTAGCGCTCCTGTAATTATCAGATTATATGTGTTGGTTTCCTATATACAACTTGCCTTTTAGCGCTCCTGTAATTATCAGATTATATGGGTTGGTTTCCTATATACAACTTGCCTTTTAGCGCTCCTGTAATTATCAGATTCTCCATGCCTTTCTTACTCATTATGTAGAAGCTCTACTGACTCTTCCTGATATTAAGTATATGTTTGCTTTTTGTCTCCATTTTATCTAAAACTTCATTGTATGTTCGGTTTTTGATAAATTCAGCAGTCTTCTGTAGAAACACATTTATGTTTGTCTAAATTTTTCAGATGAGATATTGTAGTTATTTAAATTATTTACATTGGTCTGATTGGGGTCCACATCTTTGACATCAGCTCAAACAAACTCGGGCGGAATGGAGTAAGAGGATAGAAACACTCGGAAAAACGCCTCGATTTGCCTATCGTATATTATCAGAAAATATGAAAAAGATAATATCAGAAAGACCTTCAGTAGTGGTTCAATTCTTCGCAGACACCTCTTCCGAGTAAGGACTAGCAAAGAGAAAAAAAACATGATTGAAGACTGTATGTAAGCCATTCCATGCAGATGTTGTAATAAATATAAAGGAGAAAATATCCGCCCACTTAAAATAAAATTGCAAGGCCGTAACACTAGGGGAATAAAAAAATAATCAAACGTAGCAAATGACATGTGGAGAGAAAAGGGAAATGGAGTTAAATAATAAAGAACATTACTAGAAAAATAGGAAAACTTGAGAAATCAGCGCATATACACGGTCACAATAATATCATAAGTCGGTCCAGCATAGAAATAAATACAATATAAGAACCAATACTACTTAATGCTAGGGTAAAATAATTACAAACAACAAGATTTTAATATGAGCTCTGGTGGAAAAATGATTACATTAGATTTATATATTTTAAAAACCCATACATTTATGTTATACAGTGCAGCAGTGAACAAAAAACTTAATAGAGTTGATAAAGTGAGGTACCTGATACTGATACATTTTGAAGGGGCATGACTCATGGAACGAGAACAATCAACCCGATTAAACACAATAAAGAGGTCAGTTTGAAATTTCATTCATATGTAGATGGTCGGAGTGTACAACGGCCGAAACATCGTGAAGATGTCAACAAAATGAGAACAACAGTCCGAACAATGAAAATAGTGGAAATAATCCAATTTCTGGTGCTTCAAGAATTTTCTTTTTTGAAGAGATTATCTAGCACTCATACAGGAGGACATATATTACGTAGAAGTTTAGTACCTTTAACCTTGTTTCTACTGTATTTTATATATTTGTAGTACTCTTTGTATTAAACTTTTAGTACTCTTTGTATGGCATAGTTTTTTTTAATATTTTAAGGGAAATTGAAAATAAATTCCGACAATGTGAGATAAAAAATACTTGAGAAACAACAAAATATGGATTTATTGTAGGGTAGCCAACATTATAAGGTTTCGGTTGTTATAACCATCATCAGAGTTTATATTTACTGTGAATTCACATGACTATTCATAGGCCGTAACAACAAAATAAAAAAACCAAAACATCACAATAGTAAATATAAGCCTTGATGATGGTTACAATACCCGAAAAATTATAATGTTGGCTACCATACAATAAATTCATATTTTGTTGTTTCCGAAGTATTTTTTATATCACACACACACACACACACACACACACACACATATATGTGTGTGTGTGTGTGTGTGTGTGTGTGTGTGTGCGCGCGCGCGGATGACTATTTACGCTCTCACACCCTAACTGAGCACTCTGGAAGACTGGTAGACTTTGAAAAAGAGTAGCTACTCTGACACCTACGCATCGTTCATTCAGCAATGAATTAGAACACTCTCAGCTATTGGGCGTGTATAATGATAATATACACGCTAAAAAGTCTGCCTTCTTCTACCGAGTGCACGTAGCTCAGAGATAGAATCGCCGACTGACGCCAATTCAGTCGGGTTTCAATCCTGGGTAAAAAGCAATCGGCTGTCTAACCGTACTGATGAGCTGTGATACAGCGAAACAGATCTGTCTGCGGATGACTATATATATATATATATATATATATATATTAAGGGAAATGGAAAATAAATTCCGACAATGTGAGACAAAAAATACTTGAGAAACAACAAAATATGTATTTATTATGGTAGCCAACATTATAAGGTTTCGGTTGTTATAACCATCATCAGGGCTTATATTTGCTATTGTGAGGTTTTTGGGTCTTTTTTTTTGTTACGGCCTGTGAATAGATTTAGAAATTTAGAAACAGCCTTAAAATTTACGGTTGTTATCACATTTCTAAATCTATTCACAGGCCCAAACAGCAAAAAAAAAAAAAAAAACACGCAGTAGTAAATATAAGCACTGATGAGGGTTATAACAACTGAAACATTATAATGTTGGCTACCATACAATAAATCCTTATTTTAATGTTTCTCAAGTATTTTTTATCTCACAGATTTTTAATGTATCTTAGGGATTCTTAATGTCATATTTCCGTTCTCTATTAAAACACTTCCTTTGTATTCCGAACTTATTTGATTTTGTTATGTTAGATTTTCAATTTGCCCTTTGGGTTTATTCTTTTGCTAATAAACATACATTCTGAATTCTTGCCGTTGATGATTTTTCTCTCTTTCCTTCATTAACCAAAAACCATCTAAATTTTCTCTCTTTCCTTCATTAACCAAAACCATCTAAATTTTCTCTCTTTCCTTCATTAACCAAAACCATCTAAATTTTCTCTCTTTCCTTCATTAACCAAAAAAGCATAGCATCTAAATTCATAACACAAGCTACAAGCACACACAAAGAAAACTCCGATTTCCCACAAAATGAAAAAATAATGAAATTCAATACTTACTGACTTTGTCCAAAACAAATCCCACAAAATCTACTTTACTTTTTCTTTGTTTGTTTGTTTGTTTATTTATTTTTCGTTTCTTCTTTTCTTAGGCGTTGAGACTTATTTAAAAATGTTAAAAATTAGTAATTTTTTTCTATGTTTAAATGAAACTTTCTTTTAAATGATATTTTTTTTGCCGTCAAAATCCGAATATTCCAGACCAAACAGCAAACATCAATTCTTCTTCCTCTTGCAATAGTAAAACAATTTTCTTCTTCGATTAATGCCGAATCCTAACTTAATGTTACGACGATGTCATATTTATTGTTGAGGTCTATTTCAAACGCTTAACTGCTATCATTTCTATAGAAAAACTAGATGCTTTATATACATGTATATTTCAGGATAAAAGCGTTTATTTTAACGTTCCTTTCATAAATGTAAATTATCGTAGTAAAATGTGTTTTCATTTTAAGTTAATCAGAATAAACCGCTAAAAAAAGAAAATATTTTTATAAAAAAAGTTATTGCTTTAATTTTAATCCGATGCATGTTCTGATTGGTAACTACTGAAGAATATATGGAATCAGCAAAGAAGAAAAGAAATATTTATTACAGACGTTTTATTGCGTTAATTACGAACAGAAAAAAACAAAAAAACAAATAAAAAACAGAAATGTGAGCTTTACTTCTACGGCTTTCAGGAAATATTTCATTTTGTACAAAAAGAGATTTACAATGTTTTGGTTAGATATTCTTTTTTTTTAATAATGAAAAGCGAAATAATATTGCTTTGAAAAATGTGTCAGTAATTTTTGATTCAACATGACATTTTCGTGAGTAGAGATGCGAATACGATGACGTTGGGCTGAATATTTCGATTTCTTCTATAGAAAAGGCAACAGAATTGATCGGGGCCATCACTGGTTGTGTAAGGCACCGTTGTATGGCTTGAAGACTCAAGCAAGCTTCACCAAGGTCCAATAAATTTTCTGAATTCTTCAGATAATTGTTAAGAATTGGAAAAGCTCGAATACTTGAGAAAGTTAGTCACGTATGTATGAAAAACAAAACACGTTCTAATTCTTTATTGTAATATCAATTTGTTCGTTGTTCTTTATAAATAAAAGTATAATTTAGCACAAGATTACTTTTACAGGGAAGTCAGTGAGGGCTGAACTTACTAATAAAAGTAATAATCAACTAGATTATCTCGTTAAACAATATCTAGTAATAATCAGGATATTAAATTTTCATTTTCAAATTCTTCCCACAATTTTAATTTCTCACCAAATTTCCCAACATATGTAGCTTTGTGTCAGATAATTAATAACAAATACAACAGAACAAATGGCAGTGTTTATTTATACGTATTAAAAAGATCAATGATGAATTATGAATTCAAATAAAATATTGTTATTTTTAATCATATATGCATTGCAATAAGAAATGATAGGGGACAACATTCAATAAAATATTTTTCTTTTTTAACCGTTTTATCAAAATTAAGATGATAATGACACTAAGACGCTAGCAGTGTCTGGAAGTTAAATAAAATGGGAAAATTTTAGTATGGCAGAAAGGATAAGAACAGTGTTCAAGAAGACAGAAGACGGCATAATGCCACTAAGACGCTAGAAGTTTCTGGCAGTTAAAGAAAATGAGAAGACTTTAGTGAGAAGAAAAGGACAATAAAAGAACAGGTTCAGGAAGACAATAGATGACGATTAGCGTTGCTTTTACTTCTTGAAGATTGTGACTGGCAAGGAAACATTAAACAAGAAGATAGTTCCACAGGTGAGAGAACCTAGTTCCTTTATTCACTGTGAATTAAGATGAATTATGTGGAACGAATGATTTTCTGTTGTTCAAATTCAGTTTTTTCTTCTCTTAGACGGGTTGCTACTCAAACCTAAAAAGTTCTTTTTGATCTGCACTCTCAACCGCATTGGCATATTCTAAAAAGAACATAGGCATACATCCTGTTTTATGTGTACTTCTCTTTCTGTTATCATTGCGAGAATAAATATCACACTCCTTGTTCAAGTATCTATAACGAAAGATTATTATTCTTGTTCTATCAGTTAAGTGCCATATGTGAAACACGCTTGGACGATCATGTCTCTTTCGAGACATGACTGACTGGGCAGAAGATTATCCCGCAGTAGGTCGCCATTGCTTTCTGTGGTAGATTGGTTGCCAGCCAATCTGTCCTGTTCTTTAACCCATAACTGGAGGGAAGAGACGAATTAATACCTTTCTCAAGAGTATTCGTGCGTAAGTGAATGCAATGGATTCAACTGGAATTCGAACTCGGCTTCCCGATTTCTCGTTTCGAGCCGATATCCACTGTACCACAACACACATTTCGTACTATATCCGGTCTAATTCAGCTAGACACTTTATTAGTCTGAATATAAGGTTTCATGTTTTTGATTGTCCTATGGAATTTGCATTCGTTTGCACCTGGCGTCTGATGAAAATGTATCTTTTCTTTTTTAAAAATTTCACCCCAAGCAAGGCAAAAAAGCCACCAAGGCTAGAGGAAGCTATCGAGTGAGAGATAAAATGAAAAGAGAAATTATTATTATTATGAGCGAACAATAAAAGAAGAGGAACCAAGAAAGAAGAAGATAACAACTGACATTGCATATAAATTACTGAACATCATAGGTGATTGAACAGCTAGAAGTTAGAAAAAAACTTTGAAAGTGAAAAGTGCAAAGTGCAAAAGAAGAAACCAATAGCATAAAGCTCATGGTCACATCTATGTAACGGAATTGTAAAATGCTGTGACCCTGTCGCTATTCCAATATCACCGCCACATCCATAAAGTTCAAACACCAACGAGGAAAGCTCCCCAAAACAATCAACGTGAAACTTTTCTCAGAAAACTCACAGGGAACGTTACGGCGCAGTAAAAGTGACTGAAGCCGAGATGCCAAATCAGAACTTATGAAACTGCAGATTCTTCTTTATATTTCATCTAGAATCTCCAAATGTATAGCAAAAGCACCAGACCAGATATGATAGCAATACTTAAAGCATAGATCCAAGTAGACCTATAAATATGCAAATAGATTCTGGCGAGAAAATCGTTATGTACGACTATTTAGACCTTCCAGTATTTCACCTCTATTGAATATTTTTTCATTTTCTGTTATATTCTATCTGGTACTCCTGATTTTCTTCAATTTAGTCAATGCTGATTTTATTTCAGATTTGATATTTCTGAACGTTTATATTTTTGGGGTTTTACCAGATTTTCTCTGTCGTTATGAAACAGTTCTCCGATGTTTTCGTTCTCTCTTTGAAGTATTTCTCTTTCTCTCTCATTATTATACTTTCGTTTGGTTTTACGCATTCCCTCGATAAACAAGTATTTTGTCCTTTCATTTCTTTCATTCTTTTATGAATAACTGCCTAAAATTTGATACCCATTATTTTTCGAGCTTTTTCTTTGAAACATTCCTCTTCTGCTTGCCTGCACTTGTTTTTAATTTATTTCTATAACGTATTCTGTATTCTGTACTATACATTGTATGTCACGATTTTAAATATTGCAATAACAATGATAAATAAGACTGCAAGTTATTATTTTAAGAAGATGGTACAAATGATAACATTTTAAATGTTCGATTTAACTGAAGCAGATTTGAATTATGAATGTTTTCCCATCTTCTTTCTTTCGATTTCACACTGTAACCAAACAGTGTCTCTGTTTTTTACCGTCTTTCCTCGTAATCAAAACTAAATAATATTTAAAAAGAATTGGCAGAACGTAATGGAGGCGTTAAATCACTCCCTAAGGAACCAAAGAACAAGCAGAATTATATCATGATGCTGAATGTATAATTGCCTATTTGTTCTGTAAATTAGATTTCGAAAAACTGACGATTGGCGCCTGGTCTCTGTCGACTTAAACAAGATTCAATCATAATTATTTAACACACAGATTAATTTGAGGCAAGTCGGGCCATAGAAATGGAGCAGTCAGTGAGGATCCTACTAAATTCACTTGGTAATTTTTTCTATACAAATACCTTATTAACTATTTGCTTATAAGACGCTTGCAATAATTTACTGTTTTTAATGACAAAGTCAGAATGGCGAAAACGAGCCCATTACGCATACAAATTAGTGTAGAAGAATAATTAATCATTAAGCTAAGATTTTTCTTTTGAACAATATAACGAGTGTAGGGCAACTAGAATCAAAGTTAACATTTTGTTAATCACTGTTTTATTTTAGATCGAATCTGCATTTGTAAAATCAAGGTAAATCTCAACTGTATGGAGTCAACAGAGAGTTTGATCAACAAGTTATATAAATTCCGCAGCTACAAACCGAAATGAACGGGCAATCCGTGCGAATGGAATTTGTAATATTCGCAATGTTATCAAGCGAACTTGTTGCTTATCACTCAAAATCAAGAACTAAACTGTGTTATTTTAAGACTTTTATCGATTGAAGATGCAAGCAAACTTCTTTATTATTCAAACTGACTTAAAATAAATCATTCATTAACTAAAACGTGAGAAACCTTCAGACTAGAATAAATTGTCTTAATGTTTATTCATACCATTCGCAATATTTATAGATATCATTTTGTTGGGTGGGGATGCCTACCAGGATTAATCCGCATTAAAATGCATGTTCCAACGAAAAAGATTAATTCTGAGTTTAGTTAAGCCAACATAAAAGCAAATAAGAGACAAAGGAAATGTTTGGGGTAAAGATGTTTCTAGAAAGACAACAAACTGAAAAGAGAAATCAAATAACACTGGTCAACAGATTTTAGGTACTAATAAACAAAACACTTTTTTTTAGCCAATTTGATTGTTCTGATTCGGAAAACGATCTTAGATTTGTTTTGGCTATACTGAAATCATTCATTTTTAAAAAAAATGACCAATTTAAGACTTTGGCTGATTATAACACTTAGTTAATAAATCTCGTAGAAACCCATCAATACCGAATTTTTCGAGTATATTGCAAAAACTCAAATTAACTGATAATTTTTTAATACTAAACTTTATCAGTAATTGGCTAATATGTGTATTAAGGTTTATTATTGCGTAACCCTCTAGATAAATTCCCTCATAATTGCGGCGATGTGATTGATGAGCAAGAAGAAAGGTTTCATCAAAGTATCAAAACAGTGGAAGAGCAATAACAGGGATGGTAGGACAAACGAATGAAAGCTCACTACTGCTGGAGTATCAAAACAGACGTAAATAACATTGAACAAGACAAACAGTAAAGAAAGAAAATATTTACCATAGTTATTATGTTCACGAAGGTTTTATTTCTGCTTTTAGCTTATTAAATAATGTGATGAAAATACTTGTTGGTCTTGATATATTCAATCGTGTTATTTCGAAACACTTAGGGTTTGACTATTATTGAAAAATAGTATTTCTTAACGCGTAAACCAATATTTGCTGGTTTAAATACGAATTGTGAGGTTTCTATGATTTTACTTTGAGAAATATTGCCATCAGTCAATATCATATAAACAGAAAACAAATAAAAATAACTTTTTTTTCCAAAAAGGAGAAATTTCTGTACAGCAAAAACGGTAGCTAACCAAAAAAAAGTAAGACCATTTTCAGATTGAGCACATTCAAAAGCTAAAATCTTTGGTATCTCGACACCATTTCATTTTCTTTATTAGCAAATATAATGTTTGAGCTATTGGTTTAAAATTAAGTATTCTTATCTATATATTAAAAAGGCAATCTGTGATTCTGTGTGTGACTGTACTCTATGCACGCCTACATTTTTTATGCTACGCTATTCAAACTTTCTAGGGACACATATCTACAGTTCAGTAATTTTTCCTTTCGCACCTTTTGGCCACTGGAGCCTATTGTTTACATTTGCTCAGTAAAACATCTCAGATGTAAGGTGGTTGCTAAATTACGTCAAAGAAATCAAATCACACGTGTCAAACGCGACTAAAATATGTTTTATAAAAAAAAATCGAGCCTTTATATTTAATTTTTATTATTAAAAATTCATTTGGTCAACAAAAAAATGTGAATATTTCTCCCCGTAATTTTGAAACAAAAGAAATATTTTAAAAGTGTTTTTTTTCAAACAAAAACAAAATATGTAAAACAAGTGCAAATGGTTACTTTAATTATTTAAGTCTTTTTTCTTCAGGTTTAATATTTCATACTTCAGAAAATAAAATTTAAAAAAATAAAGAATTTTTTCGCTACATATTTCATGCAGGAAATCGAATGTCTGTAATTCGTGTGGCATTAATGTAACTTTTTCATCTAATGTTTTCCATCTACTCCTCTCATTGGCATCTTCTCCTACTACTAAAATGTTATGCGTTGCACGGGCAACGCCGGACTATGTTGCTAGTAAGAAATAAAAGCATTTTTCTGGGCTCCGTGTATGCACTCAGTACGATGACGCCAAATCATTGCTGGGCAGAAGGCTGTCATGAGTGAAGTCAACGGCCAGGGCGAATGGTTGACTCGACGGAATCATCGTCCATGTATTCGTGACAAAGACAAACCTTCGGGTTGGACGACATTAGCTGTGGTTTGATCTGGAGAGACGGATGTATTTCAACATTTTTTATTTGTCCAAGATACGCCCAACACACATAAATATCTCGGTATTTTACCCTGGAAGGATTTGGCATAATGAAAATTAGAGAAATAATAAATGAAATTTATAAGAGTAGTGTAATACCAGATGGCCTCAGCAAGTCGATCTTAATAGCACTACCTAAGAAACCAGCAGCAAACGAGTGCGAACTCCACAGAACCATCAGTTTAATGAGCCATATAACAAAACTGATCGTCCGAATCCTGATGAATAGAGCGAGACCCAGAATCAGGCCAGAGATAGAACAAGAACAGTACGGTTTCGTCAAAGACACTGGAACAAGGAACACCATATTTATTATTAGGATGCTCTCTGAAAGGGCAATATGAATGAAGAAGGACTTGTACCTATGTTTTATTAATTATGCAAAGGCGTTTGACAAAATACGCCACAAAGAATTGATGGAGATACTCGGAAGCCTTGAAATATTTGGGAAAGACTTAAAAATAATTAAAAATCTTTACTGGCAGTAAATCGCTTGTATACGGAGAGGTAATGAATTCAGCAGATATACAGAGATAGAAAGAGGCGTAAAACAAGGATGTGTCTTTTCACCGGATCAGTTCAACTTGTACAGCTAGAATATTTTGAAGACCCTAGAAGTTGTGCCTGGATTCATCATCGGAGGCCACAATTTAAGCAACCTAAGATACGCAGATGATACAGTGCTGATAGCAGACACAGAAAAGAAACTACAAGTCCTCCTACAGAAGGTCGCTGAAGAGAATGACAAGAAAGGACTAAAAATAAATTTCAAGAAAACAGAATGCATGGTTATCAGTAAAAAGGGCAGCCCAATATGCCAAATACAGGTCGGTGATACTAAAGTCAAGCAGGTACAAAAATTTAAATACCTTGGAAGTGTTTCAACAGAAAACAGATAATGCGACACAGAGAATCGAAAGCGAATAGGCATGGCGAAAGAAGCATTCCAGAAGTTGAGTAAAGTATTAAGAAACAGGACAATCAGCGCTGGGAAAGTAACTGATATCCAGAAGACACATCAGGACTAATAACATGACAGGTTCTACTTTGTATTTTATCAAGAATTTCCAAATATATAGCAGAAGTTAGATGCAACAGCAAAATTCAATGTATGGACGAATGGTAAACTTTTAAATATGTAAGAAAGATTCGGATGTAAACAAATTGTCTGACACTGTATAGTGAATCCCCACTACAAGCAAATGAGTGTTGGCAGTTTATCGTCTACGACTGAACTTAGAGTTGACACGCGGATTTTTTTTCTATGGCTGTTACAGTCACCTAGACAGTGCATTTACTAGATTGTCAGTAAGGTTTCATCATCTTACAGCTGAAATGGCTAGACATAACTCTAAGTTTAATCTATCATTTTCTTCTCTTGCATTTCTCGATTCAAATTCAATGTTAATCGTTATCTTTGTCTACTTAAAACGAGTTCTTTTATTGTTCTCTCATGTTAATAGTTCTTTCCAAATTATTATTATTATTATTATTATTATTCCATGTGCCCTGTTCTTTCAGGACGTAGGCGATCATGTCTTTCGATGTCTCTCTATACCTGGTGGCTCTTAGCACGGCTTCTCCTGTTACACCATGAAACATTCGTTCCATCATCCACCTGATTAGGTCCTTCAAATATGTTATCCGCTGCTTTCCCCTGTCTTCTTTTCCCTCTCTCTGGCCTGTTAGTATCAGGTTCTCCAAGCCCTCTTTCCTCATTGCACATCCTAGGAATTTCAGCTGTCTCTTCCTGAAGCTCGGTAATAATTTCCTCTTCGTTTCCATCATGTCCAAAGCCTCATCATTGCTCACATGCTCGATCTATGATATATTAATTTAAGTTTAAGTAATTTTAAATTTAAAGCCTCCTATCCAATACTAATACCAGTGTTATAGATGTTTTTTTCTTCTTTCCAAAAACTACAGTATCACAAATAATGACCTATAAGCAAACTCTTTCACTCTAAAACTTTCTCTAATTTCTTTAGACTATTTATTTATTCATTTTGCATTACGACGGTTCTAAATTTCTATTTTATTTTTCTAGTCCTTGAATATCATCCGTGGCTATTTTTTCTTTTATTTGATAAAGTGAGAAACTTATAGAGATCTACTTTGAAATATATATACATGTACATGTATGTTTGTGTATGTGTATATGTATTTATATGTATATATCTGTTTGAGTGGGTATTTGAGAATTTATATATATATATATATATATATATATATATATATTTGTGTGTGTGTGTGTGTGTATGTACGCATATGTATATTTATGTATATGGATACATATGCGTGTGTATAGTGTATATATGTATGTATTTGGTTTCTAAATGTATGTATATTTCTTGTTTCTACACATAGAAATTTGTATGTGGGAGATGTACACATGTGTATGTATGCATGCATTTGTATATATATATATATATATATATACGTTTGTTTATGCCTATATATATATGCATATATGTGGTAATGTGTGTATGTATACATATATGTATATATATATGCTGGCGGGGATGGATGTGTATGCATTTAAATATGTGTAAGTGAAATGAGTTAGAGCGCTCTAGCTATTAGGCGCGTATAATGATATGCGCTAAAATGTCTGCCTACATCCACCGAACGCCCATAGCCCAGGAAATGGCGTCAGTCGGCGATCCTACCTCTGGGTCATTGGCGCTCGGTAGAAGTATATATATACTAGCAGTATAACCCGGCGTTGCTCGTGAGTAATGAAAGCTTTAAAACTAATCTATGGACCTGGAGCTCAGACTCTTTGGACGTTGACACGAAAGACTAAAAAGCAGTAGTTGTTTCCAGTTAAAGCGAAACCGTAGACTGTAAGAGAAATGAATGGACGTAAGTCAAATTTTGATTTCCTGGTATCGATATCAAATTTTCTACACAATTGTAAGACCTGCCACCTTGAAATTTCTGAATATCGTTACTTATGTCTTTGTCTATGAGTGTATCAAATTTGATAAAAAATCGGACCACTCCTTCTATAATCCGATTTTTTCGATTATCGATTTTTGATATTTATCGGGGGTACCTCGACACAAAACCTAGCTAAGAACACTCGCAGACGCTTATAGTACAACTGTGTAAATTTTTGAATGAAATCCGTTCAGCTGTTTCGGAGACTATAGCTAACGGATACACACACACAGACACACACACAGACAAAGTTCCATTTATAAGTTTAGATTTATATATATATATATATATATATATATATATATATATATATATATATATATGTGTGTGTGTGTGGAAGGATATGTATATGTATTTGTATCTGTATATGAGTGTGATGTGTATAGGTGTGTGTCTGTGATGTGTGTATGTGTATGTATAGGTATATATATTATTTGCCAAATTCTCATTTTAGACCTACTATAATATTACCCTCATTTTTTTTATTCTATTGGTAGATTATAAACCATCTACAATAGTCCGGCTATATTATTATTTTAAGCAAATTTGTTGGTGAATTTTTAACAGAAATAAATATACAATATATTGTCTCCTTTCTCTCCTTTTTTCTATTTCCTTTTCTTTTTCTCGTTTTGTTTATATTAATTTCTCTTCCTTTCACCATCTGAAGCCGGCATTCGTCATCATTAATTCCGAAGATATCATGTCGTATTTCTCATTGAACTTTTCTCTTGTCTACCCCATTTTTTTTCGTTTCTTTTCTTTTCACCACCACTTCTATTTCTGTGACATGGTTAAATTTTGATATTTTGACAATTTAATACAGACGTAATCTGAAAGTCTTCTTCTAATATCGTTTATCTAATTTCTTTTTCTGTTCTTTTATATATATATCTGGGCGACACATTTTAATATATTTTTTCTTTCTTAAATTCCCACCTTTTTATGCAAACTTTCTGTGTAGAGTTATATTTTTCGGTTTCTTCCGCTATGTGAATTTTTGTACCATATTTGAAAAAAAAAATTGTTTTTGATCGTTGCTTAAGAAACGAGATTTTCTCACTGAAGTAGCTATAAACCGTATGTAAAATTCGGAACTTTATTTGACTCACATACATATTTGTCTCTGTAAATAGATAATACTATTTATATCTAGCCGTCCACTTTTATTATCTTTAATATTAATAAAGTTGATATGAATAAGATCTCGATTTTGGGATTTTACTTACATGCTTTTCCTTTTTGGATTTTAATATATATATATATATATATATATATATATATATATATATATATATATATTATAAATTATATTTTAGAATATGTACATAAATTTTCTATATATATCCACGACAAAGGTACGTTTGTTTCGACATTGAAACTTCAATGTCTCATCAGGCGGTGTGTCAATTAATGTTTTGGACGTTGTAAGAATTCTTTCTTCGTTCTGTATTCACTCGGATATATATATATATATATATATATATATATATATATATATATATATATTAATGCAGGTTTCATTGAATAATATAGACAAGTTTTGTCTATTAATTTTGTGTAGGATCCGTTCATACCGTCTGATATACTTGATGGTGATGTCGTTAAAAGACAACAAAAAATCACAGTATTTGTTGAATTTTTTATCAGGTCTAAGCTTTCGGCTCACATAAGCCATTATCAAAGAGTAAATAATAACACACAGTAAACATAGAACATTTAAGCTATTAACAATAAAGATAATTGAATTGAAAATATAAGTCCATCCCTACCGTGGCGGATGGCCGAAGACAGTGACAAAATAGTGGTGTTGTGGTCCCTGGTCTGATTACAGACATTTGAGTACGTTGTTGGAAATATCGAAATTGATTGTATTCAAACCAGGTTTAAACTGTTTAATGTAGAGTGCTTCGAGGATTTTTAGTTTCTGTTTATTATTTTCTTGTTTGAGTATGTACGTGTTATCAACAAGCGTTTTTCTCAGAAGTGTGCGTTGATAACCGTGTTGTTCTAAATGACGGAATATATTTGAATTTTTATTTAAGTGCAACGTCAGACGCCGTGAGAGCGAATTTGTGGTGTGGCCGATGTAGATATTATTGAGGTTGTTAGAGATACATTCTCTAAATGGACATATGAATTTATATACTACATTGGTCTTTTGCAAATCACTAACGGTGGGGGAAGAGTCGTTGCGGACAAATGAATTAGATGTAGTGGATTTAGTGTAATATATAATGAACTTAATTCTTTTGTTAGAGTCTGTCGGAGAAATATTAGTATTTATGAGTTTTTTTAGGATGTTTTCATCTAGTTGGTAGTTGGAGTGCATCTGGCTACGGTATAAGAGAGTGATATGTTTAGGATTGGTTGGGTTAGTATCATGTGTTGTTTTTTCCATGTTAAGCTTTTTAAGAAAGTAATGTATTTGTTCATCAACTATGTAGTTGGGAAAATTATTATTGATGAGTGTCTGTTTTATGTTTTTTAGTTCACTGTAGAAGATCTGATTTGTAGATGAATTGACTTTTGCACGGTATAATAGATTTTTTATAATGGCTATTTTGTAATAGTGGGGGCATTCACTAATATAATTGAGTGTGGAGGGATTTTTATTAGTAGGTTTTTGATACGGTGAGATAGTAAATTTATTGTTGTCAGTGTTAATTAATATATCAAGAAAAGGAATTTTGTTATCTTTGCTAAGTTCATAAGTAAATTTTAAAACTGAGTTATTTTGAAACTGTTTTTGAAGTTGTAAGATTTCATTAGTATTTTTAATTGATAGTAGGATATCATCAACATATCTTAGATATATTGATGGTTTTGTAAATTTTGCAAAAGTAGTATTTTCAAGGTTAGACATGTAGAAATTACTAAAAATCGGACCAAGCACTGAACCCATGGAGACTCCGTCACGTTGTATATATATAGTGTTGTTTGGATCAACAAAAGGCACTTCAGTAGTACAAGCTAGTAGAATTTTTCTTAGGATGTTGGGATTAATTTTGAGTGGGGGTAATGAAGGATTACTGTAAACATTTCTTATAATTATATCAATAGTTTCACTGACGGGTACATTAGTAAAAAGGTTTTCCACATCAAGTGAAGCTATGATTTCATTATTAGGTTTTTCACTCTTGAGGATTTGGATTGCCTCTAGGGTTGACTTTATGCTGTATTTACTCGGAAGGTAGGGTGTGATAAGCTGGTTAATATGTTTAGTTAACTGGTATACAGGAGTAGGAATTTGGGATATGATAGGGCGGAGAGGATAGTTAGGTTTATGAGTTTTTATGGTTCCGTATATGTAACCAGGTTTATAGTCACCAATAATTTTAGGGAGTTTTAAGGAATTCTGATCAGCGTTGTTGGCACTAATGAGTTTATTAAGTTTAGATTTTAGTTGGTGTGTCGGGTTTTTGTTAATCTTTTTAAATTTTGTGTGGTCATGGAGTATGTGGTTGAGTTTTGTGTTGTAATCTGATTTGTTAAGTACAACAAAGATGTTAGCCTTGTCAGCTTTTTTTACAATTATGTGAAGGTGGTTGCGTAGTTCGTGCGCGGCACTTTTTAGTTGTTTCGATAGAATTTTTGAGGAGCTTCTGCTTTTATCATGGCGATCTTTGATTGCCTCAGCCTTAAGTAGATCTTTCAGTTCGGGTTTAACGGTTATAAGTTTTTCATCTTTACAAGATGAAAAACTTATAACCGTTGCAAGCGACGACGACGACGCAGACGACGAACCGGATTCCCGAGAGACGAGCAATCGCCCACGGTTTTTCAGCCGCCACTGGCCGCCACCGACAGGGGCAGGGACCGGAATCAAGACTCCGCACCGCCGCAAGAACGAAACACCGCCGCCGAAACACGACAGCGCAACCCGCGGAACCCCCATCCGTCCCCTATTCCACGATTACTCGCACCACCGCCGCTACCGAAAGCGGACACCCGCTACTCCACCGCGCGACTTCGCCGGCAGGACCGCGTGGCGGATGTGCAAGCGGTTGACACCGGCGGAAAGGGCCGGGAATGCGCACGGACGACCAAAGTCAACGACGGACGATGGCGCCGCCGCCCCGGGGCCGCGAACGCGACCACGAACCCGAGTTCGGACTACGAGCTTTTTAACCGCAACAACTTTAATATACGCTACCGGAGCTGGAATTACCGCGGCTGCTGGCACCAGACTTGCCCTCCGGTTGGTCCTCGTTAACGGATTTGAAGTGTACTCATTCCGATCGCGGGGCCTCGACAGAGTCCCGCGTCGTTATTTTTCGTCACTACCTCCCCGTGCCGGGAGTGGGTAATTTGCGCGCCTGCTGCCTTCCTTGGATGTGGTAGCCGTTTCGCATGCTCCCTCTCCGGAATCGAACCCCGATTCCCCGTTACCCGTTGTAACCACGGTAGGCACTTAACCGACCGTCGACAGTTGATAGGGCGGACCCTCGAGAGACCCGTCGCCAGGCGTGAAAGCCAGTGCGATCGACCAGTGAGTTATCCAGAGTCACCAAAGCGGAGCGCGCCGCCCTTTGGCCCCGCAGCCGCCACCGTGACAATGACGACGACGAGAGGACGGAATGACGCGCATCGGTCTCAGTCTAATATGTAGCGCCGCGACCCGTAACGGCCGACGCGAGTGCCCGCCCACGAGCGTGACGGCACGAAGGCGACATCAGCGCGCCGGCCGATCGCGGCATGTGTCACATGTATTAGCTCTAGAATTGCCACAGTTATCCATCGCCTCCGAGGAGGATTACGGTCTCGAGGATTAGGTCCGGTTCCTGAGCCATTCGCGGTTTCGCCCGTTCTAATGCGTGGCGTGAACTTACACTTGCATGGCTTAAGCTTTGAGACAAGCATATGACTACTGGCAGGATCAACCAGGTATCGTTATTGTTTTTCGTATTCGATTCTGCCTCCGGCGTGCGGCGGCGGCGGTGTCGTCGTAGTCGTTGTCAGCTCGCTTCGGCGGCGGCGCAAATGGCAACGGCAAAACGGCGGACGACGTGCAGCAGCAGAAGCAGCAGCGAACCACGGGAGCCGGTGACGGTGCGCTAGGCCTAGACGTACGAGATCTAGCGGACACGACAGGCTGCCGGTTATCTACTTCAACGAATTTCTTTTCACGGCAGAAGTTTCACACTTTAGAGAGTCATCGACGCGCGTTTCGGCGGCGGCGGCGACGACGTCGTCCTCGCTTCGAGCCGTTGAGGGCCTGCGAAACTTGGTGAGACGGACGACACGATGCCACTAGCTGTTCCACATCCAGCTTCCACCCCCACCGCGTGAGACGGACAGTGAACGCGGGAGGGAGTTTGGCACGATTATCGGTTCGGCGGACGAGCTAGCACGCGAGCAACGGAAGACGCTGGGCGGCGGCGTCATGCCGTTACGGCCTGCAAAGACCAAGGAAGACGGACGACACGAAGCGGCAGGTCGTTCGCCAACCAGCTTCCGCCGCGTGTGACGGACAGAACGCCGGCGGGGATCCATTATCGGCGGCAGACCTTCGCATTAGCAACAACGGACGACGCGGTGGCGGCGACGCGTTAAGTCCAGCGAACAATGGAAGACGGACGACAAAGAATAGGCGGCTAGTCGTCCGACAACCATTTTCCACCGCGTGAGACGGACGAGGACGCGGTGGACGACTATCGACGGCGGCGACGTCGTGCCAGCATTCGAGCAGAAACTGGTTTGGCACGATTATCGGTTCGGCGGACGAGCTAGCACGCGAGCAACGTCCGTCTCACGCGGTGGAAAATGGTTGTCGGACGACTAGCCGCCTATTCTTTGTCGTCCGTCTTCCATTGTTCGCTGGACTTAACGCGTCGCCGCCACCGCGTCGTCCGTTGTTGCTAATGCGAAGGTCTGCCGCCGATAATGGATCCCCGCCGGCGTTCTGTCCGTCACACGCCCAAACCGACGATCCTTTTTCGCGCGAACGACCCGCTGCTAAGCCAAGTGGTAGACAAGCTGCAGCGGTTGCAAGGCGGCGACACGCGAATAGCCCGATCAAAGCCCGGTGGTAGACGAGCGGCGAAGGGGACCAGGAGTCGTTTGTCAGGGAGCGGCGAAGGGGGGCACCGAGACAGACTGAGAGACAGACACTCCAACGACGACGGTGGTTCAATCATCTTCGTTGAGGAGGAGATCAGCTGCAAACGTTGACGGTCACCGGGTCGGTAAGAAAGGAGTAGGCGGCGGAACCGCGAGCGGACAACACATTCGAACTCACCCGATTCCAGATCGCAATGTAAACGAACGAGTCCGATTCGAACACCGAGTCGCAAGACGGGGACTTGACGGTGCAAGTATCGATCACTGAAGTGAGCGCTTCGACGGAACGCGAGTGTGCAAAAACTCGATTTGTCTCCGTCAACCGATCTGACCGACGGCCTGTGCATTAACGACGGGATCTGCGGACGGCAAACGACACTATATCGACCAGCACGGTTCCGACAAACAACAACTAACTGCAATAGGATCGGAGGCTTTCGGCGTGCGTGAGCGAGGCGGCGGGCAAGCTACAGAAGGCGGCTGCAACATAAGCGTGAGAAGGCGGCTGATGCTGCTGTATCGTCGACGAAGCGTTACCGAAGCACCACGCAAACTCGACGAGACTATTGCAGTTTTGGGCGGCGGCTGTTGATGCAAGAGACCGGGCCACTGCGTTTACGGACGTATATTTTGCGAGCATCCGAATTCGGGCCATCAACCGTAAGACGGTAAGGTGGGTTGCCGGTTCCTCCTTCGCTAAGCAGAGCGGCGAGCAAAGAAGATCCCCGGCGGCTGGCAGCACTGTCCTCACCTCTGCATGCCGATTAACGATTGCCCTCAACGTGTAGACCGGTAAAGGGGAGATCTGAAGCACGACAGAGGCGGCGAGGAAAGGAGCCAAGAGGGTTTTTGTCTGGGAGGAGAGTCGACCAACAACTGTTCCCTGATATTGTCGCGAGCAACCCCAGGAGAAACTGTGTGCGGACGCTTGTTCTCCTCCGAAGGAAGCCGACTCGGTTGAAAACGACGACAACGACGAACGACAACCACGACCACGACATCGACGAGCAGAGTGGAACAGACAAGGGCGAAAGATCGAACAAACGAACTACGACACCTTGCCTGAGCACACAAAACACGACGGACAACGAAGGCGGCGGAGGCGGCGACGATGAAGACGACGAAGACGACGAAAGCGACAAAGACGGCGGTGCGCTGCGGCGTGCGGGCAGTGGGAACGAGACGAATGACGAACGGTCAGCGAAAGTTAACAGCAACTGCGATGTCAGGTAAGCGAAGAAAAAAAAAAAAGAAAAAGAGAGAGAAAGGGAGAAACGACGCGCACAGTAGTGAAAGCATGAAGCGTACCACCGTTTTGCGTCAACTTACCGACCTCGCGACGCCAACCGACACATACGGACATTCCCACCGAAATCGTGAACGAACCTAATTCGTGTAACAACTTTTGCTTTTTTCTTAAATTCCTTACTAAACAATAACAAATTGCTATGCGTAGATGGCGAACGTTACGAAACCAATAATAAAACACTTTAATTCAATTTTCGAATTTTATTTTTCCGAATTTTTACAGAATTTATTAATCTCGGTCAGAGCCGACTGGCAGACCGCGTCTGGCTCGCGTCCGATCACGCCAACGAGTGGTAGACAGACAGTGAGGACGAGATATCTCGTCCTCGCTGGCAAGCACTAAGCACACAAGCAACAATATTTACACGTAGCCCGGCTGTTGAGCGTCCGACCACGGCGTACCGGTACCCGTCGCCTACCCGTGCGACACGCTTCCAATTATGCCGGCATGTTGTCGTCGGATGCGCGTCCGGCCACGCCAACGTGTGGTACCCCGATCTCGTAGACAATTAGGCTATAGCATGCGAATGTGCCAGGCTTGCCCCGTAGACGGCTGCTGGGCGTCCGACAGACGGCGACCGAGTGCTGGATGGCTGGCTAGTCGTCTGACACGCGTCCGAGTACGCCAACGTGCGTGTCATGAATCCTCTCCTAATGTTCGCAATGGCTCTATTTCGTGTAACAACCTTTGCTTTTTCTCTGTCTGCCTGCGTCGAACTCCCGTCCGATCACGCCAACCAGTGGTGGCCAGGCAGATTTGCTATGCGTAGATGGCGAACGTTAAGAAACCAATAATAAAACACTTTAACTCAATTTTCGAAATTTATTTTTACCGGATTTTTACAGAATTTATTAATCTCGGTCAAAGCCGACTGGCAGACCACGGCTGCCCCGTACAACACGCGCCCAATCACGCCGGCCTGTCGTCGTCGGATGCCCGTGCGACAAGCGTCCAATTACGCCGGCGTGTTGTCGTCGGCTGCGCGTCCGACCACACCAACTTGTGGTACCCCGATCTCGTACACAATTAGCGTATAGCGTGCGAGGCTGCCTGCCTGCCCCGTAGACGTCCAGCGAGTGATGGCTGGCTGGCTAGTCGTCTGACACGCGTCCGAGTACGCCAACGTGCGTGCCATGAATCCTTCTCGTAATCTACGCAATCGCTCTATTTCGTGTAACAACCTTTGCTTTTTCTGTCTGCCTGCGTCTGGCTCGCGTCCGATCACGCCAACGAGTGGTAGACAGACAGAGAGCGAGATATATCGTCCTCGCTGGCAAGCACTAAGCACACTAGCAACAATATTTACACGTAGCCCGGCTGTTGAGCGTCCGACCACCGCGTACCGGTTCTCCTGCCTGCCTGCGAGTACCGAGCGCCGTCGCCACGCGCTCGTTCGCTCGCTTGCCACCAGCCTGCCGTCCGCTCACACACACCATATGTGTGTGGTTGGCGTCTAACTCGCGTCCGATCACGCCAACCAGTGGTGGCCAGGCAGATTTGCTATGCGTAGATGGCGAACGTTACGAAACCAATAATAAAACACTTTAACTCAATTTTCGAAATTTACTTTACCGGATTTATTAATCTCGGTCAGAGCCGACTGGCAGACCACGGCTGCCCCGTACAACACGCGCCCAATCACGCCGACCTGTAGCCGTCGGCTGCCCGTGCGACAAGCGTCCAATCACGCCGGTGTGTTGTCGTCGGCTGCGCGTCCGACCATACCAACGTGTGGTACCCCGATCTCGTACACAATTAGCGTATAGCGTGTGAGGCTGCCTGCCTGCCCCGTAGACGGCTGCTGGGCGTCCGGCATACAGACAGCGAGTGATTAATCTTGTAAAGATGAAAAACTTATAACCGTTAAACCCGAACTGAAAGATCTACTTAAGGCTGAGGCAATCAAAGATCGCCATGATAAAAGCAGAAGCTCCTCAAAAATTCTATCGAAACAACTAAAAAGTGCCGCGCACGAACTACGCAACCACCTTCACATAATTGTAAAAAAAGCTGACAAGGCTAACATCTTTGTTGTACTTAACAAATCAGATTACAACACAAAACTCAACCACATACTCCATGACCACACAAAATTTAAAAAGATTAACAAAAACCCGACACACCAACTAAAATCTAAACTTAATAAACTCATTAGTGCCAACAACGCTGATCAGAATTCCTTAAAACTCCCTAAAATTATTGGTGACTATAAACCTGGTTACATATACGGAACCATAAAAACTCATAAACCTAACTATCCTCTCCGCCCTATCATATCCCAAATTCCTACTCCTGTATACCAGTTAACTAAACATATTAACCAGCTTATCACACCCTACCTTCCGAGTAAATACAGCATAAAGTCAACCCTAGAGGCAATCCAAATCCTCAAGAGTGAAAAACCTAATAATGAAATCATAGCTTCACTTGATGTGGAAAACCTTTTTACTAATGTACCCGTCAGTGAAACTATTGATATAATTATAAGAAATGTTTACAGTAATCCTTCATTACCCCCACTCAAAATTAATCCCAACATCCTAAGAAAAATTCTACTAGCTTGTACTACTGAAGTGCCTTTTGTTGATCCAAACAACACTATATATATACAACGTGACGGAGTCTCCATGGGTTCAGTGCTTGGTCCGATTTTTAGTAATTTCTACATGTCTAACCTTGAAAATACTACTTTTGCAAAATTTACAAAACCATCAATATATCTAAGATATGTTGATGATATCCTACTATCAATTAAAAATACTAATGAAATCTTACAACTTCAAAAACAGTTTCAAAATAACTCAGTTTTAAAATTTACTTATGAACTTAGCAAAGATAACAAAATTCCTTTTCTTGATATATTAATTAACACTGACAACAATAAATTTACTATCTCACCGTATCAAAAACCTACTAATAAAAATCCCTCCACACTCAATTATATTAGTGAATGCCCCCACTATTACAAAATAGCCATTATAAAAAATCTATTATACCGTGCAAAAGTCAATTCATCTACAAATCAGATCTTCTACAGTGAACTAAAAAACATAAAACAGACACTCATCAATAATAATTTTCCCAACTACATAGTTGATGAACAAATACATTACTTTCTTAAAAAGCTTAACATGGAAAAAACAACACATGATACTAACCCAACCAATCCTAAACATATCACTCTCTTATACCGTAGCCAGATGCACTCCAACTACCAACTAGATGAAAACATCCTAAAAAAACTCATAAATACTAATATTTCTCCGACAGACTCTAACAAAAGAATTAAGTTCATTATATATTACACTAAATCCACTACATCTAATTCATTTGTCCGCAACGACTCTTCCCCCACCGTTAGTGATTTGCAAAAGACCAATGTAGTATATAAATTCATATGTCCATTTAGAGAATGTATCTCTAACAACCTCAATAATATCTACATCGGCCACACCACAAATTCGCTCTCACGGCGTCTGACGTTGCACTTAAATAAAAATTCAAATATATTCCGTCATTTAGAACAACACGGTTATCAACGCACACTTCTGAGAAAAACGCTTGTTGATAACACGTACATACTCAAACAAGAAAATAATAAACAGAAACTAAAAATCCTCGAAGCACTCTACATTAAACAGTTTAAACCTGGTTTGAATACAATCAATTTCGATATTTCCAACAACGTACTCAAATGTCTGTAATCAGACCAGGGACCACAACACCACTATTTTGTCACTGTCTTCGGCCATCCGCCACGGTAGGGATGGACTTATATTTTCAATTCAATTATCTTTATTGTTAATAGCTTAAATGTTCTATGTTTACTGTGTGTTATTATTTACTCTTTGATAATGGCTTATGTGAGCCGAAAGCTTAGACCTGATAAAAAATTCAACAAATACTGTGATTTTTTGTTGTCTTTTAACGACATCACCAACAAGTATATCAGACGGTATGAACGGATCCTACACAAAATTAATAGACAAAACTTGTCTATATTATTCAATGAAACCTGCATTAATGAAAAAATGCTGCCAAAATACACACAATATATATATATATATATATATATATATATATATATGTCTATATATATATATATATATATATATATATATATATATATATACATGTATATTGTAGAAAAGATTTTTGATTTACTACAATTTTAATAATTATAATACATAATAATACATGATATTATTATTGCGCCTCGTCAAACGCAAATGCTACAACAGTTGATCCTCAAAATATCCCTCAAAAATATTTTTTACACAAACGCTCACATGTCCATATTTAGAATAGACATTTGTAAGGGTAATTAAACATTCTCGCTCATTTAAAAAGAATCCCAAAGAATAGAAAAAAAGCAAGGATAAGGAAAATGTCAACGATTGAATAATGGAAAGAAGATAAAAAACGGAAAAAAAGAAGAGAAAAAAGAAAAATTCAGAAAAAAATAAAATAAAAAAGAAAATAAAAAGAAAATAAACAATATCCAGAGAAATAAAATGTAAACTTCATGTATCGCCATAGCGTCAAAAACGACTCGTCTGTTTTGTTAGGAAAACATGACGTGGAAAATTTAATATTGGAATTTAGTTTAAAATATAATGGGATATATTTACGGTATAAAAATATATTATCCACCATAGTTTTAATACAATTTGAAAAATAACAACTGTCAATATTATTTTTAAAATTCATATTAATTTAAAAATTCAGTTAAAATAATTAAAATTACTAAAAAATAACGATTATAATGAAATTTACAAAAAGGAAAAGTAGGAAATTAAGAACAAGAAATCAAATCATCACCAAATCAGCGCAAACAACCTACCCAAATCTAACCAATTTCGTTTAAGTAATAAAGAGATATTTGACAATTTTAAAATTAAATACATTATTTCTTTAAAACAAAAGTGAACTGAAAACTAGTTTCGAAAAATTCCGATAAAAACAAAGTAGGCAGAAATAAGTATAACTTACGTAAACGTAACATTTTTTGGTTTAACCCACCCTTCAGTCGTAACGTCCAAACTAGTATTGGTCAACTCTTCCTTAACTTAATTCCCAAACAGTTCTATCACTCATCCACACTAAAAAATCTTGGACAAAAACAATGTCAAATTAGTTATAGCTGCGTTATAAGAATAAATATTTATTGATATCAAATAAATATTTGGCCCACATAAAAACATCCATCACCCGAATAATAGCGAATATGACACTTCTACAAATACTTGCAATTGACGAAAAAATATAACCTACCCACTGAATGGCCAATGTATGTCCAAAAGGGTTGTTTATAGAGTCCGAATTCATTTGGATGATAATGACGTTAAGTTTTACTTTGTAAGTATTTCTAACAGGGGAAAGATAATCTTTATCAACCACAATTTGGTTTTAAACAAGCGTAAATACAGCAAAAGTACTTTTTTTTTAATCATCTCACCCCAAGCAAGGCATTCCACTGCCACTATTGCGCATGGGGCTACATAGGGGAAGGTTAAGAGAAGGAGTGGTTAGACATAGGAAATGTCAGGAGGAAGGTGACAGATGAGTAAGGATAGCGTGGATGAGGGTTGGGCAGATGGGAAGAGTGTTTGATAGAATGGGAGCAGGTTAGTGTGTGAGGAGATGTCTATTGACCTTACATTTAAACTCCTGGAGTACTGCTTTATCTATATGTTATTGGAAGTAGAAAACAACAGAAAGGACTCAATTGTTACCTGAAATATCGTAGCTAAATCCAGGTATTACAATGGAAAATGAGATACATGTAATCGATGCCTTTTAGAAACACTTATCATTTTAAGCCATATCAATAATCCAAAGTTGCTTAATATAAAAAAAGTGATTTAACGACTACATAATGTCATAGAAAACAATAATCACTTAATTTTTTACGGCCAGATTAATATAGATTCCACTTTACGTTTGCCTTTCTTTCTTTCTTTCTTTCTTTCTTTCTTTCTTTCTTTCTTTCTTTCTTTCTCCCGCAATATTACTTTTAACAATTTGAAAACTTTTTATTTTTGTTCTTTACACTATTTAATTTTTAAAACTTTACTTCTAAATTTTGCTTCATTTTATTTTATTTTATTTTATTTCATTTCATTATTATTTAAAACTTCAATTTTCTCTTCATTTTTATGTACATGTAATATTTGAAAATTTAAATTTCTACGACTTATGACCCTTTCATTTCTTCTCCCTACATTTTATCATTTTTTTAATTTTAATTTTAAATTTTAAATTTTTATCCCCATGTTATCAGCGAATATTTAAATTTTTAATCTTGATATTGAAATCTGTAACTTAACTTTATAAGATTTAATTCCTATGAACATCGAGTGAACTTCAATTCAAATTTATTAAACGCCAAATCTGAATTAAGCACCCGATGATTGCATAATGAAACTTCGAATCATGCAATAGACGTAGAATATATATATATATATATATATATATATATATATATATATATATATATATTCCATTTATAAACGAGTTATTACGCGAACTACGTTTCTACCATGAATGGTGTCTTCAGGCGATTTTCAAAACCTGTTTTTACCTTTTATTTTTAAGAAGTTTTCTAATTAATTCTCTTCAGATATGTGATAGACCTCACTTTGTTAAATTCCTGAATTCAGCCTGAGATTTTTTTCCGAGGTTGAATTCCCATTTGACATATTTTCTTGATTGTTCGATGATTCCTTTTCAAATCCTTAGAAATTTAAAGAAAGATTTTCCTTTGTTAATTTCTTTGATTATATAGTTCTTTTCATTCGTTGTCAGTTCTTTTTTACGAGCCATAATACTAAATTGTAAGTCTTTCAAATAATCACTTGACTCTGCAAATTGCCATAATTACTGAAACAATACTAAATATCAATCTGAAATTGAAAATTGGGACTTAATTGCTTTCATACTTACTCGCTATACATAATAGTACAAATTATTTCATTGGATAATATTTATGAATTTTACATAAAATATTTGACAAGACTTTTTTTGCATATAATCTCCAGACGCAGTTTATATATATATACTAGCTGTATAGCCCGGCGTTGCTAGGGTGTAATGAAATCTATGGTTCTGGAGCTCAGACTCTTTGGACGTTGGCAAAAAGACTAAAAAAATATTAGTTCTTTTCAGTCAAAGCGAAACCGTAGATTGAATAAAAAATGAATGGATGTAAATCAAATTTTGATTTCCAGTATCGATGTCAAATAAATTTTCCGTCGCAAACTAAATTTTGAAGGCTAAATAAGTTCTCTGAGTAAATGGTATCATGGATGAGACTAAGAACTACAATTATACCTACTTAGAGCAAAAACGGAAGAAAAAAGCAAAGTAAAAAGGCTAAAAACCTGATTTTGATCAAACCCTATAAGATATCGGGGTATCGATTTCCAATATCGGAGTAAAGTAAGCCATCCAAAGATAAACTAATCTAAGTAAGTCCATGAAAACTTATCGTATCCATCAGGAGTAAAATGGGAGAAAATGGGTCATATTGATGGCTGAATATCGATTTTAATCAGATTCGATAGAATATGTGAGGCATCGATTTCCGATTTCGAGGAAAATGAGTCGTCTGAAAAGATCTACTAATGTTTGAAACTAAAAACTATAATTTTACCAAGTTATAGCAAAGTCTGCAGTAAGAACCACAACAGTAGTGATGAAATCCTGATATTGATCAGACCTGATCGGATATTGGGGTATCGATTTCCGATATTGGGAGGAAATTAGAAAAAATAATTAGCCTATGACCTGATCGGAAGCCTAAAGATTATTTGTGTTAAGTTTAGTGAGAATCGAATGAAAATATGAATTTGTATAAAGGACATACAGACAGATAGACACACACACAAACATCTTGCATTTTATATATATGTATTTCCAATATCTGGGGAAGCCGGAAAAAAATAAGTAAGCCATAACCTGACTGGAAGCCTAAAAAATATTTGTGTGATGGTTGGTGAGAATCGGATAAAAATTGTGGATTTGTATAAAGGACATACATACAGACAGACACACACAAACTCCTTGCCTTATATATATATATATATATATATATATATATATATATATATATATATATAGCTTTTGAGGCTTAACTGGTTTATTTTATATTCAGAATCTCAGTTCTAGAGTTTCATAGCCCAAGCTTAATTTGGTAATCATTGGTGACTCGTTGGCAGTATTCAAAGTTTTCGGCTGTTTATTTTGGAAATTCGTACTTCAGAAGTATAGCTTTATCATCTTAATCATGTTTTAAAATATCGCGAAATTATCCATAGAAAGACGAAGATTAAATTGATAAGCTTATATTATTTAAAACTGTACAGAAAAGTGAACTTCTGCATGTTTTGTTTTTTATGTAACAATGCAAATAATCTGTTATCCTCTGATTTATCTTTGTTCATAATTTTTGCATAAAGAGTTTGCTTTAATTGAAAGAAATACTTGGTAGGATCAAATGAAAATGTACAGAAATTTCATTTACTGTAAAGTTGTCTTTGGTAATATATCTTTTCTCCTAATATAACGTGGAATATTTAAAAATAATAGGCATAAATACAAGAAAAAAGCGATCAAAAACTGACTGACGTTGTCTACGTTTATTCATCTAATTACACGGCAAGTCACAAATTGAAAAAAGAAATTTTAAGCTAAGCGTCTTTTGTGTTTTCGAATGAAAGAGTTCATTTCAGCTCCACACAAACACCCACACACACCCATATATATATATATATATATATATATATATATATTTATATAAAATGTGTGTGTTTGTATATCTTACTATAAAATATACAGGCGCCAATCCTTCCTGTAAACATGTTCTGTTAAATAGACTGACAGTAATTTTCCGTTAAGCCTTTTCGGAGCCCTTTGCTTGTGTTCAATAAGTCGAGTGATGTCATGTGGAAAGTTGTATGACAAGATATTCGTTGCTAGGCGAAGAGCAAATGTTTAATAGACGTCACTTATTTATTTTCTTCATTTCCCTTACTCTCTCTCTCTCTTTCCCTCACCAAACACACCCACCATATATATATATATATATATATATATATATATATATATATATATATATAGACAGACAGACAGAGAAAAGGGAAAAAGAGAAAGAGAAAGGGCGCAATTGATTAATAATCTATGGACATATGAATGGACACTGCATAGTGACTGTCATTTCCACGCTTCAATAAGCGTTTCAAAACAGTTTAGTCATCAAGATTTCACTGAGGCATAAAAAGGAAAGTCACCAGCTGTGTTCATTCATATGCCTATTAAATATATATATATATATATATATATAATTTCTGATACTGAACGCACATAATCCATTCGTGTAGCTAGCAAATTATATATATATATAATTATATATATATATATATATATATATATATACTGATACTGAACGCTCATACTCCATGCGTGTAGCTAGCAAATTATATATATATATATATATATATATATATATATATATAATTACTGATACTGAACGCTCATACTCCATGCGTGTAGCTAGCAAATTAAATTAACACATATATAAAAGGATTTGTACCCACAGAAGAAACATATAGATTTAAACCATGTTGACGTTGAGGTCATAGTACCCCTTGCCGTTTAGGGATCTTTCGACCAACGCATTATCAAAGGCGTACGTTACGAAAATTCGTAATAATAATTGAGGACACTTTAATATAATTTTGGGAGGGAAAAGTTGGGACACGATTAAAAACAAGCTTGAATAAAAATAATTAAAACCTAAGTTGTGGTGTAAACATAAAGTTCCACAAGAGTATTAAAAAAGAAAAAAAGAACACTCGCAAGCCCTACAACAAACGTAAGGCTCGAAAAAAGGGCTCCTTTTGTTATAAACCTCTGGAACACGAAGATGGTAAGACGAACGCGCGCTGTGCAGAATCGTAAACCATGTATCTTCGTACCGGGAGGCACAGTCATGTCTATCGAGTAAATGTTGTCTGATAGCCGAATCATGAACGGCTTGAGTTGTTCGTATAGAATGGCTCGGATTACCCGAACGCAAATTGGCAGGAACGTGCATGAAAATATAAATGTTGACATTGAAAAAAAAAATAAAATAAAATATATATATATATATATATATATATATATATATATATATATATATAACATAGTGATGATCCACGTATATTGTCTTAATATGTATAGGAAAAACTGCTAAAAAGTTGTAAGTTTAAAAATTAGAGTATTCGTTTATTTCTATGATTATATTTTATATTTCAAACCGTCCTCAGTCCTTCATCAGAAACAAAAAAAAATATTGCTTTTATTTTTTTATTTAACCATTTTTTTTCTGATGAAGAACCGAGGACGGTCTGAAATATAAAATATAATAATAGAAATAAACAAATACTGTCAAAAAAATGCATTTTTAAACTTACAACTTTTTAGCAATTTTTCCTATATATATATATATATATATATATATATATATATATATATAGTGTATTGTAGCTAAGTTGTTGAACTCGTAGGTTTTTAACCTTTTGTTCATGCATTTACTTTTATAAAGAGTGCTCGATACAAATGTAGAGCTTTATACTGTAATGGTTGTTACAATGTTTTTATAAATTCATAGTACCACTACACAAAAATTTTCATGTTTCGAAGCCAGCCCATTATGTGGTCTGCTTCAGGTGATTTTTTTAAAATGAGAATTATCTAGTTGATAACTCAATAATATATCAATGCAACATAACATCCATCGAAAATCCAACTATAAATAAAGTGTATATCGGATCAACTAAGAATACTTTTAAGCAGCGCTGGTACTTGCACCTGACCTCATTTAAAAACAGCTTATACCGAAACCAAACATCCCGTTCCACATACTTTTGGAAGCTAAAGGATTCAAAACAGAAACCCAAAGTAAAATGGAAAATCCTAGAAAAAACTAGAACTTGCAACTCACTTAACGACATCTTCCCTTTATGTCTAAGTGAAAAACTACACATTCTTCAGTACCCTAACAGCAACGATGTACTAAACCGTAGAGACGAATTAACAGTAATATGCAAACATCGCAAATCTTTCTCGCTAAAATTTAAGTAAACAAAAAAACACCCCACCCACGAAACCCCCCAAAAAACACAAAAAATACACACAACCAACCCTATAAATAAACAGAAAAAGAAAACAAACCCTATACAATACCAACAAAACATAGTGCAGCTGCAGCGGAATAGTAGATAAATAAATAAAAATATCGACACGATAAAAAACAAAAAAATAAAAAATAAAAAAAGCACACACCCCAATACAAAATAACATAAATTAAAGTAAGAAGAAACCAACCCCAAAACAAAACAACACCTACCAACCCCTAAACCAAATAACAACACGCAAGGCGCCAACAGCCTAAACCCATACAAGATGAATAGAATAACCTATCCTGAACTCTGCGACAAACAAACACTTAACCCTAAGACCTTAAAAAGGTCAACAGAGCTCAAAATACAGACCAACCCCTCTTACATCCTCACAAAAAAAAAAAAAACAAATTCAACACAAATAAACAGGTATTTCAACTAGATAATTCTCATTTAAAAAAAATCACCTGAAGATGAACCAGACCACATAATGGGCTGGCTTCGAAACGCGAAAATTTTTGTGTAGTGATACTATGAACTTATAAAAACATTGTCACAACCATTACACTATATATATATTGTTTAATTACTTAGTTTTTGGTCATAGTAGACCAGTACACAGTTGTATTAACAAGTGTTCAACTTTTGAATATTCTTCATTTGTAAACGAATTATTATGCGAACCAGGTTTCTATCATTATATTGTATAAACTTATTTATAAATGGAAGTTTGTCTCTGTGTGTGTGTATGTGTTTGTGTGTGTCTCTGTGTGTGTCCATTACCTATAGACTCCAAAACGGCTGAACCGATTTTCTTGAAAATTTACACAGTTGTACTATAAGCGTCTGTGAGTGTTCTTAGCTAGGTCTTGTGTCGAGATACCTCCGATAAATATCGAAAATCGATAATCGAAAAAATCGGGTTATAGAAGGAGTGGTCCGATTTTAATCAAAGTTAATACTCATAGACAAAGAAATAAGAAACGATATCTCAAAGTTTCAAGGTTGCAGTTCTTACAATAGTGCAGAAAATCGATAATATATGTATATAAAAGGCAAGATGTTTGTGTCTGTGTCGGTTTATCTGTTTGTATGTCTTTTTTTTCTTCAGCCCTTTTATTTTAGTTTTTGCTTCGGGTTTGGCTCTAAGTAGGTATAATTGTAGTTCTTAGTTTCAGCCATGATACCATTTACTCAGAGGACTTATTTAGCCTTCAAAATTCAGTTTACAACGAAAAAACTTATTTTATATCGATACCAGGAAATCAAAATTTGACTTACATCCATTCATTTTTCTTTTAGTCTACGGTTTCGCTTTAACTGGAAACAACTATTGCTTTTTAGTCTTTCGTGCCAACGTCCAAAGAGTTTGAGATCCATGACTATGGATTAGTTTTAAAGCTTTCATTACACCCGAGCAACGCTGGGTTATACTGCTAGTTCAGTATATATTTGAGAAATGTCGATCCCATCGATCCGAACACTCTGCATAGAAACATATGCAACAAAGATTAGGATATTAATCTGACCTGATTATTTTCTAAAACCTTATAAACAATTTGACAAATGATAGAAGCAAAATATTTGTAACGTGTCTGTTTGAATGTCGTAGGTGTGCAGTAGATATTTAGGAAAACTCGACAAAAGTTGAGATGAAGTTAATGATAAATATTAAGACTCTCATATTTAACACTTCGAATATAAAAATATAACTTTATTTTAATTTTAATAGGTGTAAATATCTATTCATCAATCATTATCTCTGGAATGTACACTATCGGCCATAATTATTAGACAACCCCAGTTTTTTAAAAGAAATGATGTATTTCATACTATTTTTGGTATTTATTGCCAAGTGGATAATTCTAAATGTAAATAGAACGGTTATTTTTTTAATAGTGCACAATAATATGTGCAACAAATGAACTTTTCTGATGTCCAGTTTTTTTGTGCTCTCTTCCCCATGCTAGTCTCTTCTTATTGACTGACCGAAGCTAAGGCTTCCTGACTGCCTTGTAAAATTTTGCGAATTAATAATAACAGAAGAGCCATTCTATTTTCATTTAGAATTGTTCACTTGGCAATAAATACTAAAAAATAATATGAAATAGATCATTTATTTAAAAAAAAAACTGTGTTGGCCTAATAATTATGGCCGCTAGTGTATGTTCCAATATATGAACGTTTGCATATAATAAAAAAAAAACTAATATATATTATATGTGAGAAAATATAGTTTTCAATTTTTCATATATTTATCGGTAAAAGTGCTGAATATCTGGGATAGAGTGTGTGTATATATAAAGGTGCATAATATAGTGATAGTTTGTTTCATGGCTCAAAGATTGCGGTGAAGCGTTAAACAAACTGTTATCACACTGTGTTGATCCTTAGTGTCTACGTTTACACGTGCACGTGAACACAGACAGACAGACACACACGTGTGTGTGCGGGTGTAATATCTGTGTTTTTCCTATATATTTCCGATGATTTTGTTTATTTCCTATGATTAAGTTTATTTTTGAATCAGGTGAAATAAGGCATGAAATAATAACAAATAATAAAATAGAACTCTTCTAACGGTATCATTTACTTAAGTGCCATACGTGATACACACTGGGGCGATCATGTCTCGAAAGAGACATGACAGACTAGACTGAAGGAAATGTGCCTTGTGGTACAGTAGAACGAGAAATCGAATTCCATATAAATTCGTTGCATTCACTTTCGCGCAAATACCTCTGGAAAGGTATTAATCCATTGTTTCTTCCTCTAGCTATGGATTAAACAGCTAGACAGATTGAGTTCTATAACCTTCGTTTGCAACCAGTCTATTAATATGGATTAAATAGCAGAACAGATTGTTCTATAAACTTGTAAATAATGGTAAACTACTGGGATAAAATCTTTTGCTTAAGTCAGTCATGTCTCCTTTGAGACATGATCGCCCAAGCGTGTATCACGTTTGGCACTTAACTGACCAACTAACAGTATACTATGACAAATACCAAAGATAAATATTCGATCTTACAACCCAAGCCTACATTTTCTTTCTTTCTTGTGTTTGAAAAATCACCTTGTATTATAGAAATAATCGACGGTTTCTCTTAAGCAAACTCGATTTTTTCTATCATTTCATCCAGAGTAAAGCAATTAAGTCACTCATACTCGAAATGCCATCATACTATTATTGTGTTTTAGGAACTCCGACGTGGTATAATGCTTAGCATGTTTGCCTCGCTAGATTGATTAAACTGAATAGCGATTTTGATCCTCATTGAATGCTCTAAACTTTCAATCTTGTACCACATCCAATTTACATACTACTGTCGTACTCTGTGACAATTGCTGGTTTCGGGTGTTGACCGTGGTTAACTAAAACCATAGAAGCAAAACTGGAAAGAATACGTATCATTTACTTAACAATCAGGTCTTATTGTTTTTCCTATTTTTTTTATTTGTGTCGTGTCCCTTCAGGACGTAGGTGATGACGGACTTCCACTTGCTCTCATTACTTATCTTTCTTAACGTTTCTCCTCTTGATATCTCTTGCAAAACCCGTTCTGCCATACACTTGTTCAAGTATATCACGCGCTGCTTTTCCCTGTCTCTCTTTCGTTCTATCAGTCCTGTGAGTATCAGATTCTCCAAGCCCTCATTCCTCATTACGCATCCCAGAAACCTAATCCCTCTCCTCCTGATGTTAAGCATAATTTTTCTTTTCGTTTGCATCCTCTCCAAAACCTTGTCGTTGCTTACATGTTTGGTCTATGGTATTCTCAGTATCCTTCTGTGGAACCACTTTTCTGTTGCTTTGGCTCCTTCATTCTTGAGGAGATTGTCTATCATTCGTTGCCATATAAGAAAACAGATATCACATAACAATTCAGTAGAATTTTCTTTCTTTCCAGTAAAATCTTCCTATCTCTTAATACTCTAGTCTTTCTTTGGAATGTATTCTTAGCTATGCCAATAAGCCGTCGTATCTTAGTGTCGAATTTTCCGTCTTCCGTTATAATACTTCCCAGGAATTTAAATTTCCGTATCTTCTTGATTTCAGTGTTCCCGACGTGTAGTTGGCAATTTGGGTTCCTCTTTTTATGGATGAACATGCATTCAGTTTTCTTGTAGTTTATATGTTGTCCTTTCTTTCCGCTTTCTTTAACTACTTCCTGTAGGTCTTGTAGTTTCCTTTCCTTGTTTTCTTTGATTTTAGTATTCCCGGCCTATAGTTGGCATTTTGGGTTCCTCTTTTTACTGATGACCATATATATTGTTTTCTTGTAGATAGATAGTTAAATTGACATTTAATTAAATTAATTAAATTGAAGATTTTTGTTTTATTTTCCCCAAGGATTTGAATCTGCTAAAATTATTTCTTCCTCTTCTTTTCTTCTTCTTCTTCTTCTTCTTCTTCTTGCATGTGCTCTGGCCTGAAATCTTCTTCCTAACCCTGGTGGCTGTTAGCACGCTTTCTCCTCTTACTTCACGCAACCCTCGTTCGGTCATCCACCTGATCAGGTCCTTCAAATATGTTATCCGCTGCTTTCCCCTGTCTCTTTTTCCCTCTATCTGGCCTGTTAGTATCAGGTTCTCTAAGCCCTCCTTCCTCATTGCATGTCCCAGAAACTTTAGTTGTCGCTTCTTGATCCTCAGTTTCAATTTCCTTTTCGTCTTCATCATTTCCAAAATCTCATCATTGCCCACATCCTCGATCCATAATATTCACAGCATCCTTCTTTAGAACTAGATTTCAGCTGCTTCAAGTTTTTCCTTCATCTTCGATGAAATTGTCCAGCATTCACTGCCATATTGAATAACTGTCATGACATGGCAATCTGGTACTCAATTCTTTGTTTCTAGTGAAATTTTCCTTTTTCTTAATACTTTACTTAACTTCACCATGTCAATTCGGCTTCGGATATCTGTGTCGCACTTCTGTTGGAACACTTCCCAAATATTTAATTTTTTATACTTGTTTGATTTTAGTATCCTCCACTTGTATTTGGCATTTGGGGCTGCCCTTTTTGCTGATGACCATGCATTCGGTTTTCTTGCAGTTTATTTGTAGTCCTTTCTTGTCACTCTCTTCAGCTACCTTCTTGTAGTTTCCTTTCTGTGTCTGCTATCAGCACTGTATCATCTGCGTATCTCATGTTGTTCAAAGTGTGGCCTCCGATGACGAATCCTGGCATAAATTTTAGGGTCCTCAGAATAGTCTCGCTGTACAAGTTGAATAGATTAAAATTGTTTAACGTTGCTTAATATGTTCTGAAAATGCGGCCTGTGAACTTGTGGCAGAAGCTCAACTATTTCGCACACCGGACAGTCATATTTTTAGACTCTTTGTTATGAAAAGAAACTGCAAATGTTTTAAATCATTCGCTGAAGCTTTCTAAGTCGTAAAATTAACGACAATAAAATGTGTTTGTAAAAAAATCGAAATTGAAAGATAATAATATTTTATTTCTATTGTTGTCATACTTTAATTCAGTTAATGCTTAAATTTTCATGGACTGAATTTTGATGTGTGTGAGGCATTGCAACTCAAGATAGTCATTTGCTATTTGGACAACGTTGTTTATACAAGAAATAACGATGACTATTCATACATACATGATATGTTTTATTTTTAATCACTTAAACATGTAAGACTAGTACATAAATAGAGATACACTCACCTCTGTATGGTCCTAATCTATCTATCTATCTATCTATCTATCTATCTATCTATCTATCTATCTATCTATCTATCTATCTATCTGTACCTCGGTTTGTTCATATCTATCTATCTATCTGTACCTCGGTTTGTTCATATCTATCTATCTATCTATCTATCTATCTATCTATCTATCTATCTATCTATCTATCTGAGTCTGTTCATATCTATCTATCTATCTATCTATCTATCTATCTATCTATCTATCTATCTATGAGAGTTTGTTCATATCTATATATCTATCTATCTATCTATCTATCTGAGTCTGTTCATATCTATCTATCTATCTATCTATGAGAGTTTGATCATATCTATCTATCTATCTATCTATCTTTCTATCTATCTATCTATCTGTCTGTCTGTCTGTCTGTTACTCAGTATCAAGCAATCTAGCTAGATAGCTATCCTCTTTTTCAAGCTGTTTCTAATTTATATGATCGTATTAATATTTTCTGAAGCCAAATATGGTACAGTGCAACGAAGCTGAGATCGACAGAGAGAATCGAACATGGTAGTGTATAATTGGCCAGTAAAAAAAAAAAGAAAAAAAGACTGGCCTTCTTCTATACATAGGCACCCTATTTACTAAACTTTCTTTGGAATAAGGCCACCACAATATGTAAGTTTAGTGATTACATTATTTGGACTATTGTCCTCATCTTTGTTGCCATTTGTACGACATTTCGGCCGTTGTACGCCCCGCCCTTCTTTAGGTGCTAGAAATTTCGAACCGAACTCTTTAGTACAATCACTGTGATATATGAACTCCATTCCTTGCGTAAAGCCTCGATTAGAAGTCATGAGTTATTTCCTTCTAACCCTGCAAGTTACTCGTTCACCACTGCTTTAGCCTGGTATTGAACTCACAATTCTTAGATTCAAGTTAGAAATTAACCAACGTCTATATCCACTCATCCATGTGTTTTTTAAGGAATTATAGACAAATACTAAGTTTAATGATATCGTTTTCTTTATTTTTTCACCCCATGCAAGTTGATATATCCACAAAGAGGCAAGGGATTTATTGAGAGTTAAATAATATGAGAAAATTAACATTAAAATTATATAAGGAAAATAGCATGACAGAGATTTACGATTATTAAACATCTACTATTCAGTGTAGTTGTAATGTCAAGACGATCAGTATAGCCCGGTGTTGCTCGGGTGTAATGAAAGCTTTAAAACTAATCCATGGTCCTGGAGCTCAGACTCTTTTGACGTTGGCTCGAAAGACTAAAAAGCAATAGTTGTTTCCAGTTAAAGCGAAACCGTAGACTGAAAGAAAAATGAATGGATGTAAGTCAAATTTTGATTTCCTGGTCTCGATATCAAATAAGTTTTTTTCGTCGTAAACTGAACTGTGAAGGTTAAATAAGTCTCTGAGTAAAGGGTATCATGGCTGAAACTAAGAACTACAATTATACCTACTTAGAGCCAAACCCGAAGCAAAAACTGAAATAAAAGGGCTGAAAAAAATACAGACATACAGGCAGATCAGCAGACACACACACACAAACATCTTGCTTTTTATATATATATATTATCGATTTTCTGCACTATTGTAAGAACTGCAACTTTGAAACTTGTGAATATCGTTTTTTATGTCTTTGTCTATGAGTGTATCAAATTTGATGAAAATTGGACCACTCCTTCTATAACCCGATTTTTTCGATTATCTATTTTCGATATTTATCGGCGGTACCTCGACACAAAACCTAGCTAAGAACACACGCAAAATATTTTTCACTTCGATAACAAATATTGAAAATAAAAGACTTCCCTTTAGGTTATGTATATCGGTTTTAGATTACATTAAAACATTTGGTGTTTTTTAAACGTTTCGATACATCAGGGGGTTTATTTTCAAAAATGTATATATTTTTTCCCAGAATATGAAATATATATATAAATATATACATATATATATATATATATATCAGAATAGTTTAGGGGAAAATGGATGACAGTGGAAGAATTCTCCATGTTGCATTTTGTTCTTTAATGGTCATAGCAAGGGGCTTTTCTTATTTGTGTGCCGTGAGATTCTCACAGTCACTTAATTGTTTTTTTTGTTTTAACATTAAGTGACAGAATATATATTTGCAAGCATCAAAATAAGTGATTGTTTCTTGACAGTTTATATAAAGGTATCAACAATACTTATAAGAAGGCACTGATTTTTTATTGAGTTCATTTTCACATCGTTATATGCTTTCCACAACTGACAGTATTTATTAGAACATTTTTCATGCACTCTGAAGTAATATAATTATCACCAGATAAATATAATTCCAATGTTGATATTCATTTTATAGATAGCATATCTCACATAATTTAAAACTGATAATAATTTTCACATTATGGTCCCAACAGAAAATATGATTCCTTCTAAAGCGAGTTAGAATTATGTTGAGAATCTACAGCGGTTCCCGCTACCTGATAAGCAAGGGATCATTATTGTCCTCTCTATAACTGATGATGATAAAATTCATATAATATTCACGGTCAGTCAGTTACGTTCCATATGTGACACACGCTTGGACAATCATGTCTCTTTCGAGAATGGGTTGCCATTGCATTCTGCAGTAGACTTGTTGCCAACAAAGGATATATAGCCCAGTCTGTCCTACTATTTAACACATAGCTTATTGTGCAAATGACAGATTAATACCTTTCCCAAGATTATTTGAGCGTAAGTGAATTTAATGAATTCAGCTGGAAATCGAACTCACTTCTCCGATTTCTTCGTCCGAACCAATATTCAGTGCACCCCAACGCACATCTATCTATCTATCTATCTATCTATCTATCTATCTATCTATCTATCTATCTATCTATCTATCTATCTGGGTCTGCTCATATCTATCTATCTATCTATCTATCTATCTATCTATCTATCTATCTATCTATCTATCCAATGGTTAATAACGGCACTTTTTGCCCCTTAAATAAAAGATTGTGAAGAGTTTAATTGTTATTTTATAGAACAATATAGTGAATATTATAAACGAAAGAAATGATATACGAGGAAGGTTTAAACAACGAAAGCACAACAGTTAAATGTTCTTAGAATCAGAAACAGTCAGTCAGTTAATTGCCATAAGTGATACCCGTGAAATATACGTGACGGACTACGACGAGGTCCGGACTCCTGAGTCAGGGTTTATGCTGTCAATACGCCACAAGTTATGACGACGCTCTCGTGATGGTCTGTGGTCACAGTAGCTGATCTTCTAGTCGTCTCTTACAACGGTGCCTACGCTGTAAATTTTGATTTCAAAGAAGGCACGCTGTAAATTTTGATCTCAAAGCAGGCTCTTTGAAATCCCGCTAGCCGTATCTCTACCACTTCAAACTAGATCGAACATGCGTGCACACTTGGGTTAATAAAAAAAAAGAACGGCACAAATTTGATGACGCCTTGTGGAAAAGTCTGTATATATTAAAAAAACTGCAAACAGAAATAGTATATAACAGTAGTCAAATTCCTATTCTTACAACTGAGAGAAAGCTTTTGTTTGAAAGTAATGGTCGTTCACTTCAATCAGAGATTTCAAGTTTTTCTTCAAGTTTTGACGGCTTAAATCTAAGTCTGACGGCGGCGGTAGATTCGTCTTGTCTCCTTAGCTCGGCGCGACATCCAATCTGAATCTCTGCTTCTAACTCTTTCTCAGCTCTTACTGTTTCTTTACATCTTCAGGCAGAACTCTATCGGAGGCGCGTTATTCGACTTTAACACTTTTAAGTCGCTCGGCCGCAGGCGTCTCTACCTTTCTTTAAATCCTTAGCCAGGAGCTCTATGGAAAACGACCACTCTTTTCGGTCGTGGCTCCCGGTTGGGAACACCCCTCCCTCAGTCGTTACATCTCGACTGGTTCCAAGGCTCAGCTTCAACTGACTTTGGCCTTTTCGGCTTTGGTTTTTTATGCCTGTCCCAAATTCTCTTGGTGGGAGCATGACGGACACGGGTGTCCATGCAAATCAAATCTTTAACCAATGATATTACTCCCAGTTTGCATTATGAGGCGGAGTAATTTTCTTCCCTTCGCTTAACCAATGAAATAGCAATATTTCTATTGACGCAATTTCTTTTCTCTCTTCTTCCCGATTACATCATTTTATTTTCAAGTTTTCAAATTTACAACTCCTTCCCAGCGAGATTTATATTTCACTTTCTTCCCATGACCAGAATTTAACCGTTGTACGCCTATCAAAAATTTGTGACAATCTCTTTTCAATAATCCAAAGCCCACCGGGGTTAATAAAATTCTCTGTATGCTGAAAACAGAAGCTGAACCTTTTTCGCCATGTTATTTCCGCTTGTTAAATAATGGCTGCCAATGATGACCTAGCCTGAGCCCGGCTGATGAACTTCTGTTTGAACAATGCACCAATACACACGCAAAATATATTTTCCCCTTTTATTCTCTTCTATTTTCAACTACTTTTTCAGATTTTACAATTTTTATAATAAATAAGTTCTTTTCAACCTAACTCATATTGCGATTGACAATAAACAGTTTTATCATCGATTTGGCTTATTTTCTGCTCTCTTCATATTGCGATTTTCATTAATCTGCAGAATTAATAATACCACTAATAATAATTTATTTCGCTCTGTCGTACTAAACTTAGGATTACATTTCTTTTTCACAAGCAATATTATAGGATTATATATTTCCACATGCAAATACGTGTGACAGACTTAGCATAAGAGTTTCCTGCAGTAGTTTGCCATTACGTTCTACGGTAGACTGTTTGCCAACCAAGGTTGTAGAACCCAATCTTTCTTGTTATTTAACCCACATCTGGAGGAAGAAGAGACGGACTATTTCCAAAGGGTATTTGCGCGTAAGTAAATGCGGTGAATTCGACTGGAATTCAAATTTAACTCTCTGATATCCCGTTCCGAGCCGATATCCACTGAACCACAACGTCTGGACCACATAATAAGAAAAGAGGGCTTGAAGAAATTGACTCTCACAGGACGTAACGACAGCAGGAATGGAAGTGCTAAACAGTAACTTGCCAAAGGAACTTGTAAAAATGGAAGAAAGATATGGGAGATGAAAGGAGAGTAAAAGAACAAACATTACTACCAGCTACACAGATTAAGAAGTTGTGGAGAGCCATGATCTGCTCCGTCCTGAACGAACAGCGGGTATAAAAGAAGAAAAGTAGTGAAATTCTTTTTATTTCAACTGCATTAAAAGGAGGAGCAGTGAACGTGCGTTTAGAGCCGCTGATTTCCGTCAAAACCTAAAATTATCCTAAAAATTCATCCGCATTTAAACTTGACTTTTTGATCCAGTTTTCTATGAAAATCGCTTACTTCATATTTTGCACCGCTGTTTCTATGTATGTATGTATGTATGTATGTATGTATGTATGTATGCATGTAGCTATCTATCTGTCTTCATTTCTATCTATCTATCTATCTATCTATCTATCTATCTATCTATCTATCTATCTGTCTTTATATCTGTCTCTCTTTATATCTGTCTGTTTATCTATCTATCTATCTATCTATCTATCTATCTATCTATCCGAGTCTACACTTATCTATCTATCTATCTATCTATCTATCTATCTATCTATCTATCTATCTATCTATCTATCTATCTACATGATATATTTTCTTGACAATTTCTATATATTAGTGTTCAACAACTAAATCAGTTCCCGTATTCATGACAGACATCACATTGCAATTAAATCTACAATTATACTTGTAACATAACGGCGTAAAAGACCCCAGAAAATAACTACTGTCATCACTTAGAAATTTTAATCCTCTTGACCAGAGTTGATAGATAACATGCTTCAGAAAAAATGGAACGCGTATTTAAAATTTGTACAAGGATATGTCTTTGTTGTGAATTCTGGAATTTAATTGAAATCTAGAAAAAGAAATCAGCTTAAAACTATATTATAATAAACATCAAATATAATGTGACTATTATGCATTAATAGAAACAATATCTATAATTATAAAAATATTTTCTTCACTAATCTCAAAACAAGCGTATGGTGACAAAGTTGATAGGTGAAGAAAGCTAAAAACATGATCACGCTTGAGTGATTTGTTTTGGTTTCTTTTTCTTAGAACTTTGTGCCGTATTTAAAACCGAAACATAATTTTACACTGATAATGAGAAGAAGATTTTGACTTTTATCAGAAGAAAAAAGCTGAAAATTTAAAAAAATCTTTCGATTTGAATTAAGAATTTTAAGAAAAATCATTAACGACTTTTTTTGAAAGTCACTTTTTAGTGTAGGGATCTTGGTGATGCTTGGTAAGTTGACTTTGTCCCAAACACGTCCGAAGTACCCTCAATTTAAATTTCAGAAGGTTGAAGGTTGGTTGTTGAAATGTGAAAGGATAAAATATTTCGTGTTTACATTAAAGATTTATTTACAGAATGACAAATGTGTAAGAAGGAAAAAATAAGTAACATTTTGTTAACTGAACACTATAATATATTTGCGAAAAGAAAAATGTTCATCGAAAAAATGCATGCAGTTTTGTAGTTAAAATTGTTCGAAGAGAAATGTGGGTATATAAAATGTCCGCCGAAATTTAGAGTTCATGGTTGTGTTGTAGCAGAATGTAAAGTCTTTGTTCTTTCCTCTTTTTAGTAGGTCACGACAGGTTGAGAGAGATAGAAGGCAAGACAAATAAAGAAGTTGTACTGAAGGCGTCTACCTTGTTGTTGTTGTTGTTCTCTTTGGCGGTGTGTGTGAAAATGAAAAAAAGAACGTTGGGGAAAGAGGTCGAATGAGATCGTGGTGTGCTTTACGTCCGAGTTGGCGTGGAGTGAAAAAGAAGAAAGGAAAATTGGCAGCAAAGGCTAGTCAACTTGAAGTTTCTTCCTTACATGGTGGCGAGATGTTACCAGGTACCGCTCTAATCTTTTTTGGTTAGTATCGTTCTTTAAATAGTGAAGCTTCTCATGATACCGGCTCCAGCAAGCCTTTTCCCTTAGGTGTGAAAATACGTCATATATGAATTTGCTGTTTTTAATCCAATCAGGATTCAGATTTGCTTTTCGCACTGACTTGTGAATTTTTCTTAGTAGGGTCTTTTTCCAAAGTCGTTTCGATCCCTTTTTGGCGGGTGTGCAATTTTACTTTGGTTTTTCCCAAATGCTTTTAACCGTTTGAATCCGTTTTTGCGGGTGTGCAATTTATTTTGTCTGTTTCAGTTGATGGATGATATAAGATTTCTATCCTATATTAGCTTTCCTGTTTTTAAACGAAACACGCTAACTTAAAGAAAAACTAAAAAGGTTTAATTATTTATTAAACAAATACAAATACAGAAATATTTTTCACTCTTTCGTTTTTAGATCTGATGAAGCTTTAAATGACAAAATGTATTATCTATTTTTTCAAATGTCTTTTCATGTAACATTTCCACTTACCAAATTTTAAACTTTGTCAGAATTTCAATATCCCATTTAATATTATTAATATTCAATATCTTATTTAATATCATACTTTGGGTAGTAAGAATATTTTCATTATTTTGCAAGTGTATATTGCAATAACATGTTTTTGAGAATAACATTATTTTATTATACAAGCATCAGCGTTTAATTTATATATGGGGGAAGAGATGGTTAGAAAGTGTATTTGTACGAATATAAATGCAATGGACATTATTATTAAGATCAATAAAATAACTAAGAATATATTTAAATCTCAAAACAGCTAAGTTTTAAGTTGGCCGAATTGATTCTAATTATCAATTTAACAGCCGAAAAATAGGCAGACTAAATATGGTGTAATAAAAAATAAAAATAAATACAGCTATTATTCACAATAAAAATACGTACAGTAATGGAAATAATTTATTTTGGCATATTATTTTTATTATTTTAAATGAATTAAACATCGAAATTTTAATTTATTAGCAGAGTAACCCTGCAAATAAGCGGGAAAAATGGAAATACACCTACGTTCATAAATATGGATGAAGAGAAGGTGTATTATTATTTTGTTTGTTTTGTGTACACATCAGGCTTTCCAAGTGTCTTACTTCCGTGTATCTGTCTGGACGTGTTTCCGATCGTCTGTCCGTTTTCATTTGTCCGTAATGCTTTATATTTAGATAGGATTACAAATGAAATTTCTTCATGATTTCTTGATCTAGCCATGCAATTGCATTCCATCTACATACATTAAATAATGCATTATGGGACATCTCACCGGAACCATTTTACTCTGTACGTAAAGAGTTGAATTTAATTTGAGAAATTGAAATAGAAGTCGCTAGTAAAAAAAAAAAAATAAATCTGCCGAAATTCATTTTGTTATTTTCAGGTTTATTTTATTTTTTAATATTGTTTTATTGCCGCTCTGACGTCCATAAAAATACTGTATTGATTGTCAGCAAGTTTATGCTAACGAATTTTATTAAGCCTTTTTATTCTTTTTTCTCCAATCTCTCGAATAAATTTATCCGACGTTAACACACACACACACACACACACACACACACACACACACACACACACACACACACACACACACACACACACACACACACACACACACACACAGACACACACACACACACACACACACACACACACACACACACACACACACACACACACACACACACACACACACACACACCTTCAAAGAGAATCTGCATATTTTAAAACAAACGTAAGCCTAGCAATTATATATATATATGTTTTTTCATTTTTAAACGAATTATTTCGCTACCTTGGTTTCTACTATGAGTGGTGTCTTCAGGCGATTTTTAATAATGTTTATTTAATAAAAATCGCCTGAAGACACCACTCATAGTAGAAACCAAGGTAACGTAATAACTCGTTTAAAAATGAAAAAGCATATATATATATATATATATATATATATATATATATATATATATATACTAGCAAGATAGCCCGGCGTTGCTCGGGTGTAATGGAAGCTTCAAAACTAATCCGTGGTCTTGAAGCTCAGACCCTTTGGACGTTTGCAAGAAAGACTAAAAAGCAATAGTTGTTTCCAGTTAAAGCGAAACCGTAGTCTGAAAGAAAAATGAATAGATGGAAATCAAATTTTGGTTTCCTTGTATCGATATCAAATTTTCTGCACTATTGTAAGAACTGTAAACTTGAAACTTCTGAATCTTGTGTCTTATGTCTTTGTCTATGAGTGTATCAAATTTAATTAAAATCGGACCACTCCTTCTATAACACGATATTTTCGATTATCGATTACCGCGACACAAAACCTAGCTAAAAACACTCGCAGACGCTTATAGTACAACTGTGCAAATTTTCAAGAAAATCCGTTCGGCCGTTTCGGAGTCTATAGGTAACGGATACATACACACATATATACACACCCAGAGACAAAGTTCCATTTAGAAATAAGTTTAGATGTATGTGTGTGTCTATTTTTATAATCGTGTCTCCCCAAGCAAGGCATTTTACTGCCGCTTTTGAGTAAGGGGTTATATAGAACGAAAGTTATGAGAAAGAGTGACAGGTTACAGGGGGTGTCAGGAAGAGGGTAAGGGAAGGATGAGAATACTGATGAGAGTGGAGTGGACGAAGAAAAGAGCATGAGAGAGTGGATGCAAGTTAGTGAGATAGGAGATGACTATTGAATTTACATTTGAATTCTTGAAGATTGTAGCTCTCGGGAAATCAAGTAAACGGAAGGGAATTCCACAGGCGAGAAATGCGAGAAAAAAAAAGTAAAGTTGCTTGAGATAATCTTTAAGGGTGTATTTTCGGAAGGAGATTGAAAGTACTTGGATACATTGAGAAATGAATGATAATAACATCTGTCAACGTTTCAGCTCATTTCTGACATCTTTCAATTATAATACGCGAAAGATTATCCGTGAATATGAACGGATATTATTAAAACTAAGCAGACACAATGTTTGCATTTCATTTAATCTGTTATATATATATATATATATAACAACATTCCGGAAAACACTACTTGAAAACACAACTATACTTAAACATGAAAACAATAAACAAAAACTAAAAATTCTCGAAGCTATATACATAAAACATTTGAAACCTAACCTGAAGAAGATAAACTAATAATTCTCTACAAATATTCTTAAATGCCTATAATTAATAACAGAAGCCATTGGCTTATTCCAATGGCTTCTCATACTTAATATTTCTTGTTTTCAAACTCGCTTGGTCACGTGTGACATCACTAGCTGTGATGCGACATTCGCTTCCAGCGTCTTAAATGAACAAGTTTGTTGCTGCCTAGAAATGTTCCATGGAAACAAAAATAGATTGACATTATCGTTTGTCCATGTTTATAATATATAATGTAATTTGACATCTTTGAAAATGGCTTATGTAAGCCAAAAGCTTAGATTAGATTATAAACGAAGTATGTCTCAGTCATGTAATGTTCTTTCTTCATTTAATGATAATGCTATTAAGCTTATTAGAGAATCTGAAAAAAAAATTACACAAACTGATTTGACAAAACTTTTCTAAATTATTTAATGAAACATGCATTGATGAAAAAATGCTGCCTAAATGCAAACAATATATATATATATATATATATATATAAACTAATATATTACACAGACAAATATCGGGAACTTCGACGTAGTGTAAATGTAGTAAGTTTGTTTTGTTAATTCAGTTACAACTGAATAGTGAGTTTGATCCTCATTGGGTGCCCCATATTTTCGGTTTTGTGCTATGCTTAGATTATCACCGTACAGAAAATATGTAAGAATCTACAACTACTCACAAAATATATGATAAGACAGATGAACATATAAAATTAATAAGAACTTATTTTTTAATTTAACATTGGTTGTGTTGAGGTATCATCCATAAATGTTATTTCATTTATTTGACAATATATTAAGTCTTACAAATTGACTGTAAATTAAGTTATTTGTGCTGATGTGGCGATAAACTAATCTTGCCTAAACGGCGTGACAATTAGCTGTATAAAAAGTATAGATTCACACCCGTATTTTTTTTCTTTTCGCTCCAACATGTAATATCAATAAACAACGCTTCCAGGGCAGCCGACGACTATATTTTCTTCAGCACATGCACGCATTTCCAAGGGTTAAGCATATAAATGCTTTCTTTTCTTTTTAACTATCTGTACAGCGGTAAATATAATAGTTATAACTTCTACGATGATAAACAAGTGGCCAAGGGCAAACCCGCCTATTATCATCCTTTACCAATTCTTTGCTCCAAAGTGAAGCCTTTGCAAAATAGGAAAATAGCGTGACGTCTGTCACTCGTAACTTTTTTTTAATACTCTAACGTCGTGGGCATCAGATATGAAAGTACCATTCTCAGATCTGAAATAAATAAATTTGATTATATGATTATATGTGCCGTATATCTGTGCCATTAGAAGCTAGGCAATGTCAATATCTATGGTGGCTCTCTGAGGAGAATTAAGAATTTAGAGAGCATTTTAATAGTAGTAAGTTTTCACTTACTGAATGATAGTAGCCTTCTGTGAAGTGCATTGAGCATATTAAATGACTAAATTTTTCAGCACCAAGCGATAAATCTCTTTAAGTCTTTTTAAATGTCAAATAACCGATTTCTGTTAGATTCTGCTGGAGTTAAGAATGTTATTTGCCCAATATCTGATATCAGAAAATGGCATTGCCTTCTTTCCGAATCAGATAATGAATATACATTAATTTGCTCTTTTTTATCAGAGATTCTGACTGTACAGCTCCCAGTTAAAGCTCTGAAATTTTATTCCTTAGAAACGACTTTATTCAAATATGTTTTGTTGACAATATTAAAGGTAGCAATTATCATTCTGCAAACTTAAGCCGATATTGTATCAGTTTAATAGACTCATAAAAGATCAAATAAACGTGATGGATCTCGTCGGGTTTAGAACACTTTTAATTCCGACCGTTTTTTTTTTTTTGTGACCGGCAATCATTGTTATTGTCACTAGATTCTCTTTAACATTTCTAAAGAGAACTGCTAATTGAAGCGTAAAAAATTATGATTTTTATTTAAATGTTCGGTTATGTATGACAGGTTAAAATGGAAGGATATTGCTTTAAAGTACTGTTCACAAACACAATTTTAAATATATATCAAAAGAGAAAATATGTCACTTTCGTATTTTCAAGAGTATTCCTATTATATACTAAATATTATAATTACTTCTGAAAACAGCTACCAGATAGGAAATATAATTTATGTCATGTTGGCATCACCCATCACAACAGATTGAACTCTTCCTACAACTACATATACATCCCCTCACAAGAGGAGGTAGAGGGAGTGAGAGATCCGCAGAAGATCAGCAGGTAAGCAGAAGAGCAGATCAGCGGAGAGCGATAGGCAGAGATAACCAAGTGTGCCACCGTACGATCATTGCGAGTCCCAGTTATAATATTACTTCCTAACACGTATTTATTCATTCTACTAACAGAGTTCGACGTATTTGTATTTTTCTGTGTTTAATATATATATATATATATATATATATATATATATATATATCGTCATTTCCTATTTTGGTTGTTGTTGTATTATTTCTTGCTGGATCACGACACTCGAGAAGGCATCTGAAGTTTCCCCGTACTATTTGATGTCAGGATCTTAAGAGAAGTCCGTTAACCAAGGAATTTTAACTTGGAGAAATTCTACAAATCAAAGCCGTCTATTAAGATCATTCAAACACGTGCCCATATCGAGAATAGACATTTTAACGGTAATCTCCAAAAACATTTACTCGCTCATTCAAAAAAAAAAAAAAAACAAGAAAGAAAGAAAAAGAACAATATAGAAAAACCATAAACGAAAAGAAGAGAGAGAAAAAGAGAAGTTAACGTCTTAGATCGACACCAGCATCTATTGCAATTCATCTACTTTCTTAGATAAACAGGACATGGAAATTTAACATTAAATTAAGTTTTAAAGATAATGGATGTATCTATAGTATAAAAATAAATTGTAAATCATACTTCATAATAAAAATTAAAATATGACCACTAGTAGAATTATATTATAAATATAGTTATAATAATTAAAATAAATAAATTAAAAAGTATATAAGAAAATGATAAATAAAATATTAAAAGGCAATCTAAAAAAATGATCTTAAATAATAGTAATAAATTTTTTGAATTCACATTAGAATATGAATAAAAAATGTCCAAAGGGTGTCCTAGTACTTACGAACATGTACTGAGTTGTGCTTAGATGGTTTATTTGAAATATAATTAAAGATAAATAATTCTTTACCTCTGAATAATTTAATAATTTACATAATTAGTTCGTTCGAAGTTCAAATTATCTAACGTTTTTTTACGGCATTAAAAATCTTTAACAATCAAGTATTCCATGTAATTCATGCATCTACGTGAGCTCATATCTTCACGTATACATTTTATTTTCATTATTACTGCCTTTGAATTTAAAAAAAATCATAACATTTATTTATTTTCTTTTAAAATGTTGAAACACTTTTCCTTCTACAAGGCAATATTTGATGTTTAAACTATAATACAATCCCTGATGATGAACGATGACATTCGTAAGTACTAGGACAACCTTTGGACAATTTTTATACAAATATAATTCGGAAATAAAAAGCATAATCAGAAAATATGAAAAAATTCAAAAGAATTTCAACTTGTTTAATGTATATATATATATATATATATATATATATATATATATATATATATATATGTGCCAATGATCACTAGAAGGTTTGGTTCTGTCTCCGGTGATTTGCACCGACATATTTGTAATTTTTCAGACATTAGTCTCAGCGGGGTTGACCTTTCTGTTCTCTCGCGTTGTTTGGACTTCTAAGGTTAATAAGGAACAGATTTACTCGAATTTTGAGTTACTATATTCTCAAATTATTCATCATGTTCCTAGTTCATCTGAAAAGTAATCTGAGGTCAAAGCTAGGTTGCTTGATTTTGCTACTGAGTACTCTACGCTAGGTTGTGAGAAAGATCATCTGGACCTGGCGTGGTATTCACTTCCGAACCATTAAAGCTTTGCGTTTGCGGAAGGACGTTTATATTACCAAGCTGGATAAAGGTCCTGTTATTGTTCTTTTAAATAGACAGGATTACCTAACCAAAAAGGCATAATATTCTGGATGATCCTTCTAAGTTTACAGTGATCGGTCCTGCCGATACATTTGATAACACCAGTAAAATAGAAGCCAAAATCCAACGTTGGCTGTTGTCTTTGTACAAAGACAATTTGATTTCTAAAGACATCTACAGCAGAATCAGGCCCGTAGGTTCGCAACGTCCTAGGATGTACGGCCTTCCAAAGGTTCATAAGGAACGAGCCCCATTTAGACCAATTTTGTCTATGGTGAACTCCGTCCAACATGAGTTAGCAAAGTGGTTGGCCGAGCTTCTTCAACCTGTGTCTGATGCATTGTCCACGTATAATATTTCTGACTCCTTGAGGTTTTCTAGTTTCGTGAGAAACTTAGAATTTTCCTCGAGAGACAAATGTATGGTCTCGTACGACATTGTTAGTTTGTACACAAATGTACCATTAATTGATACTATAAACATTTGTGCAGATATGTTGTACAGAGGAAACTTAGGTCTGCAGTCATCCCCGAGGTTTTATTCTTGGAATGTATGCGGTTAGCAACTGAGGGGCTCGAATTTAGTTTTGATGAAACGATGTATGCTCAGGCCGACGGAGTTGAGATGGGCAGTCCTTTGGGTCTTGTTCTTGCTAATATTTTTATGGGATACTATGAGCGTTTATTGGTCGAGAAGGTTGATAAGCCCTTGATATATTTACGTTATGTTGACGATACTTTCTCCTTATTCAATAGCGCTGCAGAAGCTGAATGTTTTCTTGTTCATTTAAATTCTTTACATCCTTCCCTTCAGTTTACTATGGAGGTAGAGAAGGATGGATGTCTCCCATTCTTGGATGTCTGTGTTCAGCGCCGGGACGGGGTTTTCGTTACTTCGGTCTTTTGCAAAGCTACCTTTACTGGTTTGTATACCAGTTGGAAATCGTTTGTTCCTAAGTCCCGTAAAATAGGTCTAATTGAAACTTTGGGTCACCGTGCCCTTAACATCTGTTCTCCGGAGTGTTTACGCAGTGAATTACTTCGCTTGAAAAATATTTTCGAGGGCAACGGATACCCTACCAATGTAGTGAAGCGTGTGATCGAGCGTAAGATGAAACGTTTCAAAGAACCAATAATTGAAGGACCTCGTCGCTGTCCATTGTATTTGAAATTGCCATGGCTTGGAAGAAAATGTCAAACTGTAACTGATAAAATTTCGGCATGTGTTTCGTCCGGGTATTACTCGGTTCAGTTACGTGCTGTTTTTCAGACAAGACCTGTGTTTCCATCCTTTAGTCTTTTTTTTTTATCGTTTCACTCCAAGCAAGGCATTCAACTGCAACTATTGCGCTTGGGGCTACATAGGGGAAGGTTAATAGCAAGAGTGATTAGATATAGGAAATGTCATAAGGGGGGTGATAGATAGTTTGGAGGATGGGAAGAGTGTTTGATTTAATGGAAGCGAGTTAGTGTGTTAGGAGGTGTCTATTGACCTTACATTTAAACTCCTGGAGATTGTAGCCGTCGGGGAAGCAGTCATGTGGAAGGGAATTCCACAGTCGGGAAGTACGAGATAAGAAACTGTTGGAGTAGAAGTTGCGGTTGCATTTTATCGGTTTCATTGTAAAAGGGTGGGATCTAGTTGCTAATTTAGTATATCGTGTTGTCCTATTTTCGAAGAAATTCTGTTGTTTATAGATTTAAATGCCGCTGCAATGCGGTATATATAGGACGAACCAATCTGATGTTGGAGACGCGGGTTGCACAACACGTCCTCACTAATACACGTTCGGGTTGCCCTCTCAGACCAATAAGAACAACCCAAGCTGTTCTGGATTATGCAATCTGCCAACATCTGCTGGACAGTGAGCCATGTACCTCTTCGTATCAGGACAATTGGTTCACTATTCTGCACAGTGCTCGATCGGCATATCATCTTCGTGTTTTGGAGGCAATTTGCCTAAAAATCTATCAGCCGAGCCTGTGCCGGCAGAAAGAGCGTTTCCTACGCTACTTTCAATGACTGGAGGGATTGTGAGTGTAACAGTTTTTCTTTTTTATTTCACTCTTGTGGAATTGCATGTTTACACCCCCCTTACATTTTAATATTTATTGAATAAAGATTATTTTTAATCTTGTTCCATCTTCCCCCAGTATTGTAAGTAATCCTCTGTTTTTGTCCTTAATTGACCCTTTATAATAAAGCCAACGTAGCCCTTGATAAGTGTTGGCTTAATTGACCCTTTATAATAAAGCCAACGTAGCCCTTGATAAGTGTTGGCTTAATTGACCCTTTATAATAAAGCCAACGTAGCCCTTGATAAGTGTTGGCTTAATTGACCCTTTATAATAAAGCCAACGTAGCCCTTGATAAGTGTTGGCTTAATTGACCCTTTATAATAAAGCCAACGTAGCCCTTGATAAGTGTTGGCTTAATTGACACTTTATAATAAAGCCAACGTAGCCCTTGATAAGTGTTGGCTTAATTGACCCTTTATAATAAAGCCAACGTAGCCCTTGACAAGTGTTGGCCGAAAGGTTCCTCGGGTTGGGATAACTATGACGTCTATCTTGTTTAAAGCTATATATATATATATATATATATATATATATATATATTTAGAAGTCGTTGTTTAGAATAACCGAATTTCACAGGAATAAATTGAATCAGTCTTCTTGAAGAAGTATATTGACCTGCATATATATGCATATACATGAATATTTCATAGACATGTTATTATTCATGATTAAAATAAAAAACAATAATAATTGCTATATTTTAGATTATTTTTAATTAAACAATTCATGTATCACATCCACACACAGAAAGTCAGAAAGACACACTTACATACACATATATACACATACAGAATCACACACATACGCATATATATACACATACACATATATGTGTGTGTGTGCGTGTAACATGAACATATGCTGCCATCTATTCATCAATACATGACTCAAACCGATATCTATCTATCTATCTATCTATCTATCTATCTATCTCTCTCTCTCTCTCTCTATATATATATATATATATATAATTTTGCATGAGGTAAAAATGTTATTATGTTATGGCATTAAAAAGAAAAAGATAAATTTTATTATTCATAATTAAAAGACAAGCAATTGTAAAAGGAGGAAGTGAAAAACGAAATAAAAAAAAGCACGGGCGACCAGTTTCACTCACACTCTACAGAGCCAAAATGAGAGATTATTTGTTGCAATTTTACATGAAATTGGTAAAAAAAAATGAAAAGAGACGGAAGATGATTTAGATAGAAATTATGTTCAGAAATAACGATTTACGTTACGATATATGTCCAATCAAACACTCCCTCTGTTTACAGAGGGAATGTTTGATTGAACATAAATCTTAACGTAAATCGTTTCCACCATCTTTAAATGATGGTTTTTCAGGTGTCAGGCTCTATTCGCTCACACCTATACGGTTTACTTAAAACTCATAAAGTAGATCTTCCATTAAGGCCCATCCTGTCTTTAATGGGTTCAGCTCAACAAAAGACTACCAAATTGGATTGCAACATTGTTGCAACCGCTTTAGGAACATTATAGTAAATATTGCATAAAAGATTTATCTTTGTTTGCTAAAAGCATGCAAAAAACTAAAGTGAAAAATGAATTTATGTGTTCCTATGACATCAGTAACCTTGTCAGATTTTTTTATATATCTTAATCAGATATCCCCACCTGACATTCCTAAAATATTTTTGTGGCGTTAATGAAATTTGCTGTCACATCAGTTGAATTTAGTTGCAATGATGTCACATATAGACAAACAGATGGTGTTTTGATGGGATCAACATTGGTATCTAGAAAGAAATTTTGTAGTTTTTTTTTAAAAACCAATCTTTATGTAGTACCATGAAACTGTTGCTGTGTCATGGGTATTTTGATAACACTTTTTTACCTCTTTAGCACTCAAAGTGAATTTAATACATTTTTCTCCTAAAAAGTAATAGGCATCCTGAATTAAAATATACAATGGAAATTGAAAATAATTCGATATTACCGTTTTTAGGTGTATTAGTGACTAAAGCTTTGTTGTTTTGCCTTACATTTGTTTAAAATATATCAACGTTTACCGGTTTATATATTCGCTGGGATGCATTTTGTCCGACTAAACGTAAGATTAATTTGAGACTCTATCACAGAGAGCCCTTATGATTTTCTCTAAATCAAAATTAGATGAGGAAATTAAAAAGATTAGCTTGTCTAATAATGGGTATCCACTGGAAGTTATTAAATCTGTGATTAGTAGAAAAATCAACAAGTTTTATGAAACTAGATCTGCCCTGGTGAATAAATGCACTATTCTTTTTCCTGTTCCTTGGTTAGGTACAATGAGAAAGAAATTTGACCAGCAAATTTACTCTACAATAAAGACTTGTCATTTCTTTGCCAAAGTATGTGTTGTATTTGATGTTAGACCTGTTTTGTGTTCTGCCAGTAAGGCTGTCCTGGATACACAGTATATTAATCATTTAGTTAATCAGTTTAAATGTAGTTGCGGTTCTGACTATGAACGTAGAACGACTCAATGGCTATATACCGAAATTCAACATCATGTGCTATGAAAATTAGTGATTAAACGACCAGTTGAATGACGATCTTAGAAATACATACGGGTCTTCGATTGGTGAGCATTACATAGATAACATAAATTGAGCCGTAAAGTTTAGCACTGTTTTATTTACTATTATAAGTCGTGCTCGGACGAACAATCCTTTAAAGATTTTGGAAAAGACTTACGTTCGGTCTCGACAACCCTCCCTCTGTAAACAGAGGGAGTGTTTGTTTGAATTGAACAGTATTTCCATTTCAAACGTCTTCCGTCGTTATTAATTTCTTTTGCCAGTTTCATATACATCTGTAAGATATAATCCCAAGTTTTGGCTCTGTAGAGTGAGGGCGAAACTAGTCAGCTGTGTTTGTTTTTCCTTTTCCCTTTTACAAGTGTTTATCTTTTAATTAGGACAAATTAAACTGATCTTATTTGTTTCTAATAATCCGGAATCGCAAAAGGTTGAAGGTAAAAATAAGAAAAGGAAAATTATAGGGTTTAAACCCCGTTCGGTAGACTATCAACTCTTAACATTGGTAAGCTTTTTCTTAAATTAATAAAGAAGCATTTTCATAGAGATAAAAATATTCAGTAGGAAAACATTCAAAAATATACAAAAGGAAAATATTCAAAAGGAAAATTATCAAGATTAGTTATTCGTGCACTAAGAATATGTATAATATTATTAGATCTCAAACCAAATCTTGAAAAAATGTAGTAATTGTAGATCTAGAGGTAACTGTAAGTTTGAGGGTAAATGTAGATCTGAAAATGGAATCTATCAAGTCACCATCTTCTCTAAGGAAAATAAGGAGAAATGTAATGTTTATATCAGAATTTCGACGGGAATTTGGAAGCAACGGCTTCATACCCACAGGCACACCTTCACTAACCCTAGTTTAAGATACCAACCAGCCCTTTCTAGAAAATACTGGGATTTAATAGAAAATAGCTTAAATTCACAGATAAAATGGAAGCTGATAGGAAAGGCTAGGACCCCTAATAGCTTAAGAGGCAGATGTAATCTATGTTTGACAGAAAACATTAAAATTTTGAAACTTCCTTACCGGAATATACTCCTAAATAAACGGAGAGAGATCATTAGTATGTGTCATCATAGAAATAAGTATAAAAAGCAATAATTATCGTATTCTTTCAATTAGTTGCAATAAGGTTTTTTGTAAATTTTGGCTAAGCAGTTGAATCCCCACTACCTACCACTACTAAATCAAGGATCAAACCATATACCTACCACTAACAAAAGAATAAATTACTTCTAAAATTTAGCTAGCTTAACCCTATAAAAAACAATAGAGAGAAAATAATATTTTGGAAATTTCAATACCAGAATATGGTCTTAAATAAAGATAGGGAGATCATTAATATGTGTCATCATAGAAATAAGTATAAAAAGCAATAATTATCGTATTCTTTCAATTAGTCACAATAAAGTTTTTTAAAAAAACTGGCTAAGCAGTTACTTTCCCCCTTCTTCATACCACTATTAACTCAGGGGTCAAGCCACATACCTCCCACTACCAAAGAAGAAATTACTACTAAAATCCACGTAGCTTAACTTTATAAAAACCAATATGCCCCAAACCCTTCCTTTACTAAAGCATACCTCTGGGCTTAGAACTTTTCTTCATTCTTTGTTTAAACGAAGCTGAGAATGCATGTCCAAAAATGACATGTTGAAAATGGCTATTTCCCCTCTTTTTTATCTGAATTTATATATATATATATATATATATATATATATATATATATATATATATAATTGCTTAGTTTTTGGTCATAATAAAATGAGACAAGTATACAGTTCCATTAAAAAAGTGTTCAATACAGTTACATTGTAGAACTTTTAAATATATCTTATTTGTAAACGAATTATTATGCGACCTAAGTTTCTACCAAGTGATTTGCAAGAACTGATTTTACCGGTTTTTTGTGACTTTTTTTAGAACGCTCACGTAACGCGGATTTTTTTGAACGCCAACACTCACATTCATGGTCATATGAACCTAATAGATATTTTATGGTATAAAATACCTATTACGTTCATACAACCATGGATGAAAATATTATAATTTCTTCTAATTATAAAAATTGTGCGTTCAAAACATCCCTGAGCATACACGAACTTTATGGACACCCTATATATATATATATATATATATATATATATATATATATATATATATATATCAGTGAATATTGAGGCAATACCAATAGATGACATTCTAATTCATGTAAACGCAATTGTCAGTACACATGCGTTGTTTATTGTGGGTAGTCTGGAGTATTGCTGGTAGTCTATTACCTAATTCTATCGATTATTATTATTTTTTTTAATTTGGTTATTATTTGCTTAGTTTATTTATTTATTCATTATTTGTGTTAATTTAACTTTCTTGTTTTTGCATATTTATTTATTTATTTCATTTTGTTGTTTTCACGTTTTCAGTTTGTTTAACATTTATTTATCTTCCAATAAACAGCAGAGAACTTTCCCTAAATTTGTACCCCATCAGGGGCATAGAAAGGTTTAACTTTCACTACTCTCCAAAACATAACTGCCCGATCAACATGCTAAAGAAAAAGTTAGCACTAAATAAGTGGAAAATTACAGAAACAACTGTAGACTGGTTCCTCAACCTGAAATCAATTTATGTAACATGGCATAAAATAATCCTACTAAATAAATAAAATACCTGCCCAATAGAAAGAAACATTATTAAAAAGAAAAAGAAAATCAACAAATCACAAATAAAACCACTCCAACAAAAATCACACCATGAACACATGAACAAACCGGGACCCAACGACATGCTAGCCCTGACGAGTGCGAGGTCATAACAGTGTTTTCAACTAAAACACGTGGACAAAACAATAACATATTTTATAAAAAATAGAATAAATGCTCTGTAATTACAAAAAGGATGAACCATCATTTTGTAACTTATATCCGGAATTATGGAACACCGACTTAGACAAGAAAATTAAATTAAATATCTGCTACAAAAATTCAAAACTGCCAATCAAACTACCAATGAAAATAATAACTTGTCTGTCTTTTTTAATGAAACCGGCATAAAATATAGATTGTTTCCCAAATACAATATATATATATATATATATATATATATATAGAGAGAGAGAGAGAGAGAGAGAGAGAGGATTAATTCAATGATGTTGGATGATCATTTCGATATGAAAATCCCCACGGGGATAACACATCACCTCAGCAACAGAAAAAGCCTTTCAGAAACTGAAGAAAAATCAGTCTAATTTTCCTTAGGAAATAAGAAATCCTTATTAGACAATATCCAGTGATGTGTTATCCTCCGTGGGGATTTTCATATCGAAATGATCATCCAACATCATTGACTTAATCCTATTTTAATTTATATTTGCTCTGTAATATTTTATTACATGGAGCTCTCTTCCTGTATCATTTTTTAATATTAAAATACAATTTTTTAATATTAATTAGGATCGGGTTTTTGGAATTTACCTTCCTGCTTTTTCCGCTTGGATTAAAATATCTGAATATATATATATATATATATCCGCAGACAGATCTGTTTTGCTGTATCATAGCTCATCCGTATGGTTAGATATCCGATTGCTTTTTACCCAGGATTGGCGTCAGTCGGCGATTCTACTTCTGAGCTATGGGCGCTCGGTAGAAGGAAGCATACTTTTTGCCTGTGATATGCCATGTATTCATACTTCAGTAGTGAGAGAGTTCTGATTCATTACTGAATGAATGACGCGTAGATGCTAGAGTAGCTACTGTTTTTTCAAAGGCTACCAATCTTCCAGGGTGCTCAATCTGGGTTTGAGAGCGTAAATAGTCATCTGCAGACAGATTTGTTTCGCTGTATCACAGTTCATCAGTAAGGTTAGCCATCCGATTGCTTTTTGCCCAGGATTGAAAGCCACCCGGTTTGCCGTAGAAACAATGTCAATCTACTGCGGGATAATCTTCTGCCCAGTCAGGCATGTCTCTTTCGAGACATGATCGCCCAAAGCGTGTATCACATATGGCACTTAACTGACTGACTGAGAGGTATACATTAGAAATATTGCTTCGTGTACACTGACGTGGTGTATTGGTTAACAAGTTTGCATTGTTAGATTAATATATGACTAAATAGTGAATATGGATACTCACTGGGTGCCTCATACTTCTGGCTTCTGACAACATCTACGTTTAGAAAATTACCCTGAAAACATTGCTTCAATCAAGAAGTATTTTACGCGTTGTTTTCTCTTGCATCTCTTTCTCTCTATCTGACCTGTGAGTATGAGGTTCTCCAAACCCTCTTTTCTTATCACATGTCCCAGGAACTTCAGCTGTCTTTTTTGAAGTTAATTAATAGTTCACATGTCGTTTCCATCCTCTCCAAAACCTTATCGTTTCTCACATGTCCGGTCCATGTTATTCTCAGCATCCTTCTGGCATTCGGTACCATAAAGGACGACAGACTTCAGACAACAGTTCTGTATTCTTTTCTTTGTTCCAAGCCAAAAATTCTTGTCTCTCAAGACTCCTCACTTCTGGAATGCATCCCTGGCTATTCCAAATCCAATACACTTTCGAATCTCAGTGTCGAACTTATCGTCTTCTGTTAGAACACTTCCCAGCTATCTTTATTTCTGTACTTGCTTGATTTTAGTATCGCCGGCGTGTAGTTGGCATTTGGCCTCCTTCTATTACTGATCAAGCTAGCGTTAAAGGAATGTTCTTTTAGTTATTAAGTTCTTATATTTCATTTACGATTTTATATTTTGATGAAAACGTAATTATTGCTTTTTTTCTCTAGCTAGAATTTTCGTTAAGGTATTTAAGCTTTTCATATTTTCATTGTTATTTTTGGCGCCTCTTGGTTCAGAATAAACAAGATCCCTTTATGATTTATCTTTTGAGAAGCATGTGCGATTTGCACTTTTGTTGCTATATAGTTGATGTAGTTATCGCCGCTTAGATGTGGCACAAGGCCGAAAGGAAGGGACACCTAGTGAGGGTCGAACTCACTATTCAATTGTAATGATTCTAGCGAGACAAGCTTGCTAACCATTCCACCACCTCGAGGTGCCCATATCTTGCTATATACACTGTGATTAACTTTCAAATTACCATTACTTATTCCGATATATCTATCTAGATTGCTTTTAGATCTTACTGTCTCTTAGTGTATTACCTAGCTTTGTCATTAGCCATCATTTAGTCAATATAAGGCCGTAGCTGGGTAGTTACTGATTAGAGTTATGATTGTGGTTGACTGTTGAATTTTACGCTTTTATATGATTGTAGTATTTTTTTGTCAGTCAAGTGCTATAGGTGATACACGCTTGGGTGATCATGTCTTGAAAGAGACATGACTGCATAGGATGAAAATTTTCACGCAGTAGGTAGCCATTACTTTCTGTCTTACTATTTAACCCATAGCTAAAGGAAACAGAGATCCATTAATAGTTTTCCCAAATGTAATTGCGTGTAAGTGAATGCAATGAATTCAGCTGAAGTGTGAGTTTGAATGTGAGTTTGAGTTTGAGTTTGAGTTTTGTTTAACAGCATATCAACCTCTGTGGATTATTGAATGCCAAACAGGTAGGGTTTTAATTATTTTTTTTTTTTAGTATTTGGTTATAGTGACAAGGTTGATTTAGTCAGATTTTAATGAAAAAAGTTTTGTTTTTATTCTGTTTTGTTTTAGAAAACTGAAAATGTCTTGTAGTTTAGTATTCAAATATGTTATCCTGGGAATAATTTTTTTGCTTCAAAAATGTATTGTTCGTAATATTTTTTCTTATGTATATATTGTTCTATAAAAATCTATTTTTGTGTATATATTTCTATAAAAGTCTCTTTTTATACTTTCCTAGGGTTTTGACCCCAGTTTGGGGGGGGGTTAACTATTTGCCTATAGCTGGGATCCTAACAGGTGCTACCACTCCGGGTCAGGGTGGACCTGAGAACAACAGCAATTAAGAGGTTGTTCTATGCTCCTCACAACCTCCCAATAAGAGGCCTTGCTGCCAGATGCAGTTTACCATCATGCCCAGGATCAGAATTCAGCTGGAATTCAAACTCAAGTTTGTATTACATGTGGTACTTGACTGACTGATATTTTTAGTCAACTACACCTACGTTTAAAAGTGATTCTTTTGAATACTATCTAGAGTTTGATTGCTTCTAGGAAATGTTTATCAATATTTGCTGAGTATTTCACACTGGCAGTATAGCCCGGCGTTGCTCGGGTGTAATGAAAGCTTTAAAACTAATCCATGGTCCTGGAGCTCAGACTCTTTGGACGTTGGCACGAAAGACTAAAAAGCAATAGTTGTTTCCAGTTAAAGTGAAACCGTAGACTGAAAGAAAAATGAATGGATGTAAATCAAATTTTGATTTCCTGGTATCGATATCAAATTTTCTGCATTATTGTAAGAACCGCAACCTTGAAACTTCTGAATATCGTTTCTTATGTCTTTGTCTATGAGTGTATCAAATTTGAGTAAAATCAAACCATTCCTTCTATAACCCGATTTTTTCGATTATCGAATTTTGATATTTATCGGGGGTACCTCGATACAAAACCTAGCTAAGAACACTCGCAGACGGTTATAGTACAAATGTATAAATTTTCAAGAAAATCGGTTCAGCCGTTTCGGAGTCTATAGGTAACGGGGACACACACACACACACACACACACACACACACACACACACACATAGTTCCATTTATAAATAAGTTTAGATATAGTTATAATCAATTCTTTTAGAGTTTAATTTATGGTCAGATTAGCGACATGCTGATTATTTTCGGATGCATTTCTTGTGATATTTTGTATGAATGGTGGTTTCATTGCAAAAGCACTGATTTTAATTCTGTTTCATAATCGATTTTTGCTTCGGTGAAAATACTTCCGGTAAAGTTTTGTCAGATAATCACTATCTATTTGTTGAATCTCATTTGTTATCATCGATGGTTTGTTGAAAAAATTGTATGACAACTGGGTTGCTAGGTTTTCTGAAAGTTAGGCGAGTACATCTTGAAAGTTACATATGGGAAAATCTATATCTTTCATGTTTCACTTCATGTCGATTTAAAATATTTTCAAGTCCTTAACACGTCGGATTTTCTAGGAATTTCTTCTTACAAAAATGGACTTTTAGATTAAAGATCAGTCATTTATACGCTTTCTGATCAATTTAAATTTTACGATCATTTAAATCTCTGAGTAATCTTCCGTCGAAATCGTTTGAGAATTAACGATTAAAAAAGCATCAGTTAAATGCCATACGTGAAACACGCTTGGGCGATTATGTCTTGAGAGACATGACTGATTGGGCAGAAGATTATCCCGCAGTATGTTGCCATTGCATTCTGCGGTAGACTGGTTGCTAGCCAAGGCTATAGAACCCAATTTGTCCTGTTATTTGACTCATAGCTAAAAGCAGAAGAGATGTATTATATTATTAAGTATTAATTAGAGGGGGATCAATTTCTTACTTCATAACAATATAAAACTGATCCCCCACTTTATGAGCAGCAGAAGCCTTAATCATGTTTTCAACTATTATATTCAGACATTCAGTTAAGTGCCATACGTGATACATGAAAGAGACATGACTGACTGGGCAGAAGATTATCCCGCAGTATGTTGCCATTGCATTCTGCGGTAGACTGGTTGCTAGCCAAGGTTATAGAACCCAATTTGTCCTGTTATTTGACTCATAGCTAAAGGGGAAAGAGCTGTATTATATTATTAAGTATCAATTAGTGAGGCATCAGTTTATTACTTGATAACAATATAAAACTGATCCCCCTTTTTATGACCAGCAGAAGCCTTAATCATGTTTTCTAGTACTATATTCAGTCAGTCAGTTAAGTGCCATACGTGATGCATGAAAGAGACATGGCTGACTGGGCAGTAGATTATCCCGCAGTATGTTGCCATTGCATTCTGCGGTAGACTGGTTGCTAGCCAAGGCTATAGAACCCAATCTGTCCTGTTTTTTAACTCATAACTGGAGGGAAGAGACGAATTAATACCTTTCCCAACGGTAATTGCCCGTAAGTGAATGCAATGAATTCAACTAGAATTCGAACTCGGCTTCCCGATTCCAAGTCCCGAGACGATATCCACTGCACCACAACGCACATCCTACTTTCATAATAATATTGCTTTCACCTAGAAGAGATATTTTCTTATTTTACTCTTTGTATTAACCGAAATTTATCAATTGTCTGAATGAAACTAAAAAGGGTTGATTCTGTGAATCCTTCTGGTTCCCAAAATGCATTGATTCTAGGAAGATTACTAAATTTGTTAAGCTGCTGTTAAAGTGTATATGAATGCAAATACCGATGTTTTGATACTCATGGCAGTATTGCAGAATTGATTTTTTTTACCTAATTATAAATGCTAATATGGAAATAGGATTTAAAGTTGTCAAGGATGATTCATGACACATCGTAACATTAAGCACTGCATATACGGAATCGTTTTCAAGGGGAAAATACAAAGCAACATTAATTAATCATCGTTTATAAATTAGATGATGAATTATAATTCACCCAAATTAGGATGTTTATTAATCGTATAGATAGTTTACGTTCAGCTAATTAACTTTTATTGAGCAAAATATTTATGCTAGAGAAGCTTACAGCAAAACCATTTTCTAGAGAGATATAATTTTGAAAGAATTTACACAATAAAGTAATTATCGGACGATTAACTCCCCTAATAAACGTGGTATAATATGACTGTCTCATTAAAACCGTTATTGTTGGGGTTGTAGATACATTTATATATTGTCTAGTCGATAAGGGAAAGGCGAGCAAAGTATAAAGTACATAGCGTAAATTACTGAAGGCGAACAGATTGTATATTAGTTTTGCAATCTATATCTAAGTGACGAGGGTGGACGTTGTGTATTTGTTTGATAAGTTCGACTTAGCGTCTGCATTTTGCAGTCTAGCTCGACGGGAGTTGTGCTCAGATGTAGATCAAAATTTTAAAACATTAACACCTTGAAATCTTTCAGAAAGCTAAAATTAAGGGTAAAAATATATATTTTCACCCCACAAAGTCAGCGATCAGTTTATGTATTGATTGTAACATACAATCGATCACCCCACTATCTATCTATCTATCTATCTATCTATCTATCTATCTATCTATCTATATATATATATATATATATATATATATATATATGTGTGTGTGTGTGTGTGTGTGTGTGTTGCCACTCCTTCTCCAACCCTAATCCAATAGAGACATTCTACATTGTTATCTATATCTATAAAACTGACGCGGTTGGACGTTGTGTAGTTATTTGTTTGTTTGATAGATTCGACTTAGCGTCTGAATTTTGCTGTCTAGCTCGACGAGAGTTGCGCTCAGATGTTGATTAAGATTTTAGAACGCTAACAACAACTTGAAAATTTTTCAGAAAGCCAAAATTAGGAGTAGAAAAATATATATTGTCACCCCACAAGGTTAGCGATCAGTTTATGCATTGATTACAATATAGAATTGATCACCTTACTTGATATTATCTATGTCTATAAAAGTGACGAGGGTGGACGTTGTGTAAGTATTTGCTATCTTAATTCATCATATGTTTTTTATTCTTATTATTCCTTAAACTACCCGAGTCAAATCAGGCTAAACTGCTAGTTTACATCTAAAAGTGAGTTGACAGTTCTATGTTCTCTATTTTACCACTGATAATTTTGTTTGAAAGTTGACTATTTCCAATCATATTGTAACCGCTGGGGAGCGGGTTGATGTTTCTTTAATTCGGCCTTGTGTCTTACTTAACCAAATTCCCTACATCTTACATGTTTTATGCAGAGTTATAATCATCAGAAGGTTTTTCATCATCAGAAGGTGGGTTGTCAGTTGGAATGTGTGGATTAGTGTATAAGAGTGGAATAATAAAATATGTTAAAATAGAAATTTATTAAAAGGAGGAATAACATAAGTTGTAGAAGGTAATGTTCAATTAGAAATATTATTAAGAGCTTAAGAGTAGAGTTCGTACAAAATGTTCTAGTAGTAATTGTTGCAATAGATAAGGAGAAAGAGAAAGAGGACAATGTCCGGGTCGCTTGAAGTTTGAAGTTACATTTTAGATGTGTGTCTCTTTTTCTCTGCTTCCATCTCCCTGACTTTTGACTGACGCCGAGGTCATTTATATAGTCTTTTTCTTAAAACCCACAAAGTCTGGGATGAGGAGTGATCATTACCTAGATTATTGATATTTGAATTTATGTACTTATAGCTGTTGATATTATCACAACGTTTCGCCAGCTATGGCCACCAGACTTCCACAAATGCCAGTCGAACAGGATTACATTCATAAATTTTCGCACTGAACACTTAACCTATAATGATATATTCTCGTTGTTTAAAGCGTTGTTTTGCGAGTTTAGTGACTGGGAAAGCAATGTAGATTATACTGAACGAAAACAAACCGAGAAATAGTAAAAAAAGAACAAGAATGATACTGTTAGACATAGACTGGAGGTCGAGAAGAGCATGTAACACTGGATTAATAAATTAGGCGGGCAGGTTGAAATACTTTGAACTAAGTTAAAGGCTTTTTTCTGGATCAAAAGAGACCTGAAGAAAACCGGAGAATGCAAAAGATGAAACTCTGTGATGATAACAATAATGATGGGGTCATTTTTAAAAAAATCAACTTTTACTTCTATAGGATTAAAGCACTTACCAACTGTTGAATATGTGTTAAGGTTCTAGGATCTTGCTGCCCTTGATAACTAAAAAAATCAACTTTTACTTCTATAGGATTAAAGCACTTACCAACTGTTAAATATGTGTTAAGGTTCTAGGACCTTGCTACCCTTGATAACTAAAAAAATCAACTTTTACTTCTATAGGATTAAAGCACTTACCAACTGTTGAATATGTGTTAAGGTTCTAGGACCTTGCTACCCTTGATAACTAAAAAAATCAACTTTTACTTCTGTAGGATTAAAGCACTTACCAACTGTTGAATATGTGTTAAGGTTCTAGGACCTTGCTACCCTTGATAACTAAAAAAATCAACTTTTACTTCTGTAGGATTAAAGCACTTACCAACTGTTGAATATGTGTTAAGGTTCTAGGACCTTGCTACCCTTGATAACTAAAAAAATCAACTTTTACTTCTGTAGGATTAAAGCACTTACCAACTGTTGAATATGTGTTAAGGTTCTAGGACCTTGCTACCCTTGATAACTAAAAAAATCAACTTTTACTTCTGTAGGATTAAAGCACTTACCAACTGTTGAATATGTGTTAAGGTTCTAGGACCTTGCTACCCTTGATAACTAAAAAAATCAACTTTTACTTCTATAGGATTAAAGCACTTACCAACTGTTGAATATGTGTTAAGGTTCTAGGACCTTGCTACCCTTGATAACTAAAAAAATCAACTTTTACTTCTATAGGATTAAAGCACTTACCAACTGTTGAATATGTGTTAAGGTTCTAGGACCTTGCTACCCTTGATAACTAAAAAAATCAACTTTTACTTCTATAGGATTAAAGCACTTACCAACTGTTGAATATGTGTTAAGGTTCTAGGACCTTGCTACCCTTGATAACAAAAAAATCAACTTTTACTTCTATAGGATTAAAGCACTTACCAACTGTTGAATATGTGTTAAGGTTCTAGGACCTTGCTACCCTTGATAACTTCATGATCGCTATCCCTAGCGAAAACGTGTTGGTAATGCGAAAAAATATTACTATCGAATTGGACATAACTATTCCGTATAAAGTTGCTTTAGAGTTTCACATTCAGGATTTTTAAGTTGGATTCAAATAAATGTGATCACTGCTTTCATCTTAATCCTAATAATAATAAAAAAGTGTTACCGTTACACCCAATGGTGTGTAGGGCAGCGTTTTTGCTGTTACCGTAACAAACTGTTGTTAGCCCTGTGCCCAACTCCCAAAACATGGTGGAAGGTGATATTCTAAGCTACGCTTAGATGTGACACACGGCCGAATATAAGGGACACTCAGTGAGGATCGAACTCACTCCTCAATTATAATGATTCAAGCGCGACAAGCTTGCTAACCATTAATTACACCACCGCTAGGTGCCCCTCTCAATCTTAGATCATCCCTTATATTTTTGGAAGGTTTATCTTAAATCCTAACTCTTGGGACATTTCATAAAGACTTCTGATTTTTTTCCAGATTATTATTTTCTAAAATATGAATAACTATATCATCTGCATAGTCCCCACGTCTACATCAGTAAACTGAAAGGAAAACAAGAAAATAATTTTTTCTGACAAAAAATTGTCTTGATGTCATCTTCTAGTCATAAATTTGATAGATCTTGTATTGAATCTTTGGGACTGTATGATTTCGTGTGAATTTGGCTAAGAAACTATAACACAGCTGATAACACAATAGTCAGTAAACATTATATTCTGAACATAAATATGAGGAAAAGAGAATTTCAATCTGGAAATATCATAATAAACAATTGTTTTCTATGACTATTTGATCTTGTGTTGACATAAAACTCCGCTAAGCAACGAAGTAATATTGTAATAAAGTAATATTGGAGGCCATCTACATTAAATCTAAACAACCCACACTGAATGAAATCACGTTTAAATCTGTTCATAATACATTACATTACATATGGTTTTGTTGTCATTTCAAGATCTCACGCGGTGTGACGTCATTGAACCGCATTACAAATTTACGAACTGCGTTTGCTATTTTTGTTGCCGTCGCTGATGATGGATGTTTTTGGTTAACTTCCTTGTAATCCCTCTGAAGATGGCTCATGTGAGCCGAAAGCTTAGAACCAACTTAATAAAAATTATCCAAATTTGGAGAATTTTTTCTTTATTTTTAAATGAAATTAAAGCCAAAATACGACGTTTAGAACGGCTCAAGATTAAACATAATAGACATTCATTTTCTCTTATATTTAAATTTAATATATATATATATATATATATATATACTAGCAGTGTAATGAAAGCTTTAAAACTAATCCATGGTCCTGGAGCTCAGACTCTTTGGATGTTGGCCCGAAAGACTACAAAGCAATTGTTTTTTCCAGCTATAGAGAAACCGTAGATTGAAAGAAAAATGAATGGATGTAAGTCAAATTTTGATTTCCAGATATCGATATCAAATAAGATTTTCGTGGTAAACTGAATTTTGAAGACCAAATAAGTCCTCTGACTAAATGGTATCATGGCTGAGACTGAAAACTACAATTATACCTACTTAGAGCCAAACCCAAACCAAAAACTAAAAAGAAAGGGCTGAAAAAATTACATATATACAGGCAGATAAACAGACACACACACACAAACATCTTGCCTTATATATATATATATATATATATATATATATATATATATATATATATATTAACGATTTTCTGCACTATTGTAAGAACTAAAACCTTGAAACTTCTGAATATCGTTTATGTCTTTTACTCTGAGTGTATGAAATTTGATTAAAATCGGACCACTCCTTCTATAACTCGAATTTTTCGATTATCGATGTTTTGTTTATTGGGGGTATCTCGATACAAAACCTAGCTAAGAACTCTCGCAGATAATTATAGTACAACTGTGTAAATTTTCAAGAAAATCGGTTCATCTGTTTCGGAGTTTATAGGTAACGGACACACACACACACACACACACACACACACACACACACACACACACACACACTGACAAATGTCCATTTATAAATGAGTTTAGATAGATATATTTATATATATATATATATATATTGTTGTACATTCTATTTACTCTGGCATCTTGAGATGGGAGCGGTCAGACTGGGATTTCACTTCATTTTTTTTGGTGGGGGGGAGTTGTCTAGCTTCATTAACGTGTTTATTTCAATTTCCAAAAGATACCTGTTTCTCAGAGCGTTAAATATTTTCTTTATTTTTGTTTGTTAACTATTTCGTGTTTTCTCTTCTATTTTCTTAGTTTTTTATTTTCAACTTAGAATCATTATCACATGGATATATCCTTTTTTCGCCTTGCTAATTTCAGAATTTCTCGTGTGCACCGGATCCTGAAAGTTTCCTGGCCATTGAGCTTATAAGAGATGTCATTAGAAAAAATTAAAGAAATAGAAAGTTTAATCAGTAAACCTGAGTGTAATTGCTATGGATTTTTAGTTTTCTAAACTATTGCTATAAAGCAGATATGTTTTAGATAATGAGAAGATAATAGGCAAGAAGATACAATCACTATAAATGGTAATTCGAAACAGAAATAATCTGTGTGTAAAACAAAAAGATCTGCCTCGTTCTGATTCCATTTTCATTCGCAGCTTTGATCAAGGAAATAAAACAACTCACATCTACGTGGAGCGACATTTCTAAATTGACGATACTTTGCTAATTAGAATTTGCAAAATAATGAGGCAAACTCTTCTCTGTAAAGGGTCAAAATTGAACGAAGTACTTTTTAAAAATCATTTTCATTGATGGCTCTGGATAAACTTGATGATGAGACAAAATACAAAGGAGGATCTGTAACGTGGTTGATACTGACTTGGCAGACCGGCTGCAGCCGCTCTCACACCGGCGTGATGTAGCTTCCCTGTGCCTCTTCTACAAGTACTTCTGCTCCGATGAGCTTAGATCACTGGTGCCGCCCAAGCACGAATTTACACGAGATACTAGATTAGCAACTAGGTCCCACCCTTTTACAGTTAAACAAATAAGATGTAACCGTAAATTCTACTCCAACATCTTCTTTTCTCGCGCTTCCCGCCTGTGGAACTCCCTTCCACAAGTCTGCTTTCCCGACAGTTACAATCTCCAGGTGTTTAAATGTAGGGTCAATAGACACCTCCTATCATACTAACTCCCAACTATTCTCACAACACTCTCATCTACCCAACCGTCATTCTCGGTATCCTCACCCGCCTATCACCCACCCTCTGTTATTTCCTATATTTAACCAGCCTTTCTCCACTCTACGTAGCCCCCTGCACAGTAGTGGCAGTGACATGCCTTGCTCGGGGTGAAACGCTTATAAAAAAAAAAAGAAAAAAAGAAGGATGATGACAGTGTGATGAGATGGGCTGGAATTGTCAACTACACCATTGTTGGATCATTCAAATTTCGATGAAGGAGCTAAACGGAACAGTGCTAACTATAGCGATTCCGTGGACATTATTTGTATGATACAAGTACGGAGTTTCAAAGTGAAGTTCGTATTCATGCACATCAATTGCTCCTTCTCATGTATTTATGGTTACCTGAGAACATTTTAAGTGTAAAAAGGTTTACAGGAGAAAAGATAATGGAATGGCTACCATCGAGTCCAGATCTGAATGCGATAGTAAGTCTATGACCGATTGTGAGGATAGAAATATATGAAGATGACAAAAAATCTGCCAGTGTAAAACAAAATATACAAAATCAATGAATAATAGATTGATGGCTGTTATTTAGAAGAATCGTCATTGTATTAAAGTGTAAATAGTTTTTGATATTGCTATTTTGTTCTATACTCTGAAAATTGGGATTATATCAAGAGGTCTCTTAAGAAAACGTCTATCCGTAAAGCAAATATTTCAAAGCGTCAAAAGTAGATGAATTGTGTTCAGCACTTAATGGACATGATGGATGGAACAGTGAATGTATCTTTCTTGATACAGATGTGTTTTGACGTATAAATTAATTTTTTAGAATGGACCAAGAATTATTCAAAGCAAATAAGAAAATTCGGGTTATTGGGTTTCATGTGATGTGCATGATATGCCAGACAGATTCTTTTATATGTTGACTAGCAGTATAGCCCGGCGTTGCTCGGGTGTAATGAAAGTTTTAAAACTAATCCATGATCCTGTATCTCAGACTCTTTGAACGTTGGCACGAAGGACTAAAAAGCAATAGTTGTTTCCAGTTAAAGCGAAACCATAGACTGAAAGAAAAATTAATGGATGTAAGTCAAATTTTGATTTCCTGGTATCGATATCAAGTCATTTTTTTGTTGTAAACTGAATTTTGAAGGCCAAATAAGTCCTCTGATTAAATGATATCATGGCTGAGACTAAAAACTACAATTATACCTACTTAGAGCCAAACCCGAAGCAAGAACTAAAATGAAAGGGCTGAAAGAATTACAGACATACAGGCAAATAAACAGACACACACAAACATCTTGCCTTATATATATATATATATATATATCGATTTTCTGCACTATTTTAAGCACTGCAATCTTGAAACTTCTGAATATCGCTTCTTATGTCTTTGTCTATGAGTGTATAAAAATTGATTAAATCGGACCACTCCTTCTATATCCAGATTTGTTCGATTATTGATTTTTGATACTTATCGGGAGTACCTTGACACAAAACCTAGCTAAGAACACTCGCAGACCCTTATAGTACAACTGTGTAAATTTTCAAGAAAATCGGTTCAGCCGTTTCGGAGTCTATAGGTAGCGGACACACTCACACAGTGACACACACACACAGACAATGTTCCATTTATAAATAAGTTTAGAAAATATAGATATATATGAATAATTTTTATTTGTTTTTATAAGCAATGTTACACTGATCTGAGAATTAGGTTCTCCAACATGTTCAGATTAAGATATCAATTCGAATAGCTCAGCACAGATAACGCGTAATATAGATTTATAGAACTGTAGCATTTTACACAGTCCTTGTATTTTTTAAGTACGCTACTATATCAGTCAGTTAAGTGCCATACGTGATACACGCTTGGACGATCATGTCTCGAAAGAAACATGACTGACTAGGCAGAAGATTATCCCGCAATAGGTTGCCATTGCTTTCTGCAGTAAACTGGTTGCCAAGCAAGGTTCTGCAAATCACAATTCATTCGAATGCTGCTTGGATTTTGAGACCCCCTTGTAAAAGAAAAAAGTCCTCATAGCTCTAACTTGACAGAAATGAAACATATAACTGACTGGATAAGAAAAGTTGTCTACGGCTATATCGTGTTGAATACAGCAGTTCCCGTCCGATCACCGAAGTTAAGCAACATTGATCCTGATCTTTACTTAATAGGCGACAATCTGAGAATACAAGGTGCTTTAAACGCACGGATAAAGAATGGTCCTCCAGGTTTGGGGATTGGGCGCAGGGCTAACACCCCGGCCCCGTAAAAAACAGTTTCTTACAGAAACAGCAACAAAAGGTTGCTGCCCTATGCACCATCTGGGCGTGATGGATAAATGAGGATGATGATGATGATAAGATAGGTTATATTATTCTTTGTGATGCGCACTGCGGTGCAGTCCATATCTGAATAAGAGAACCGAGTTCAATTTCCAGCTGAATTTGTTGCATTTACTTAAGAGCAAAAACCATGAAAAAGTTATTAATCTGTTTTTCCCTCCAGCTATGGGTTAAATTACAGGAGATTGGATTGGCAACCAGTCTACCGAAGAAATTAATGGCAACCTACTGAGAAAAAACTTCTACCCAGTTAGTCCACTCTCTTTCAAGACTTTATCATATCTTAACTGATTGACTGAATTATTCTTTACCTTAGAATTGGTTGGGCAGGTAACAGCTGGTAGGAGCTGTTAAGGTAATTGCCCACAACATCGGTGGCCGAAGGAATCCAAAAGGCCAAAATTACATTAGAATTGGTTGGGTAGGTAACAGATGGTAGGAGCTGTTAAGGTAATTGCCCACAACATCGGTGGCCGAAGGAATCCAAAAGGCCAAAATTACATTAGAATTGGTTGGGTAGGTAACAGCTGGTAGGAGCTGTTAAGGTAATTGCCCACAACATCGGTGGCCGAAGGAATCCAAAAGGCCAAAATTACATTAGAATTGGTTGGGTAGGTAACAGCTGGTAGGAGCTGTTAAGGTAATTGACCACAACATCGATGGCCGAAGGAATCCAAAAGGCCAAAATTACATTAGAATTGGTTGGGTAGGTAACAGCTTGTAGGAGCTGTTAAGGTAATTGCACACAACATCGGTGGCCGAAGGAATCCAAAAGGCCAAAATTACATTAGAATTGGTTGGGTAGGTAACAGCTGGTAGGAGCTGTTAAGGTAATTGCCCACAACATCGGTGGCCGAAGGAATCGAAAAGGACAAATTTGAATTTCATTTGTTTGGGTAGGTAACAGCTGGTAGGAGCTGTTAAGGTAATTGCCCACAACATCGATGGCCTAAGGAATCGAAAAGGCCAAAATTACATTAGAATTGGTTGGGTAGGTAACAGCTGGTAGGAGCTGTTAAGGTAATTGCCCACAACATCGGTGGCCGAAGGAATCGAAAAGGCCAAAATTACATTAGAATTGGTTGGGTAGGTAACAGCTGGTAGGAGATGTTATGGTAATTGCCCACAACATCGGTGGCCGAAGGAATCCAAAAGGCCAAAATTACATTAGAATTCGTTGGGGAGGTAACAGCTGGTAGGAGCTGTTAAGGTAATTGCCCACAACATCGGTGGCCGAAGGAATCCAAAAGGCCAAAATTACATTAGAATTGGTTGGGTAGGTAACAGCTGGTAGGAGCTGTTAAGGTAATTGCCCACAACATCGGTGGCCGAAGGAATCCAAAAGTCCAAAATTACATTAGAATTGGTTGGGTAGGTAACAGCTGGTAGGAGCTGTTAAGGTAATTGCCCACAACATCGGTGGCCGAAGGAATCGAAAAGGCCAAAATTACATTAGAATAGGGTGGGTAGGTAACAGCTGGTAGGAGCTGTTAAGGTAATTGCCCACAACATCGGTGGCCGAAGGAATCCAAAAGGCCAAAATTACATTAGAATTGGTTGGGTAGGTAACAGCTGGTAGGAGCTGTTAAGGTAATTGCCCACAACATCGGTGGCCGAAAAAATTCAAAAGGCCAAAATTACATTAGAATTGGTTGGGTAGTTAACAGCTGGTAGGAGCTGTTAAGGTAATTGCCCAAAACATCGGTGGCCGAAGGAATCGAAAAGGCCAAAATTACATTAGAATAGGGTGGGTAGGTAACAGCTGGTAGGAGCTGTTAAGGTAATTGCCCACAACATCGGTGGCCGAAGGAATCCAAAAGGCCAAAATTACATTAGAATTGGTTGGGTAGGTAACAGCTGGTAGGAGCTGTTAAGGTAATTGCCCACAACATCGGTGGCCGAGGGAATTCAAAAGGCCAAAATAACATTAGAATTGGTTGGGTAGTTAACAGCTGGTAGGAGCTGTTAATGTAATTGCCCAAAACATCGGTGGCCGAAGGAATAGAAAAAGGCCAAAATTACATTAGAATTGGTTGGGTAGGTAACAGCTGGTAGGAGCTGTTAAGGTAATTGCCCACAACATCGGTGGCCGAAAAAATCCAAAAGGCCAAAATTACATTAGAATTGGTTGGGTAGGTAACAGCTGGTAGGAGCTGTTAAGGTAATTGCCCACAACATCGATGGCCGAAGGAATCCAAAAGGCCAAAATTACATTAGAATTGGTTGGTATGGTAACAGCTGGTAGGAGCTGTTAAGGTAATTGCCCACAACATCGGTGGCCGAAGGAATACAAAAGGCCAAAATTACATTAGAATTGGGTTAGTAGGTAGCAGCTGGTGGTGGAGCTGTTAAGGTAATTGCCAACAACATCGACGGCCTTGCTGCGAATCCAAAAGGCCAAAATTACATTAGAATTGGTTGGGTAGGTAACAGCTGGTAGAGCTGCCAAGGTAATTGCCAACAACATCGATGGCCTAAGTGAATCCAAAAGGCCAAAATTACATTAGAATTGGTTGGGTAGGTACAGCTGGTAGGAGCTGTTAAGGTAATTGCCCACAACATCGATGGTCAAGGAATCCAAAAGGCCAAAATTACATTAGAATTGGTTGGGTAGGTTACAGCTGGTAGAGCTGTTAAGGCAATTGCCAACAACATCGATGGCCGCATGAATCCAAAAGGCCAAAATTACATTAGAATTGGTTGGGTAGGCAACAGCGGTGGTGGAGCTGTTGTTGTAATTGCCCACAACATCGGTGGCCGAAGGAATCCAAAAGGCCAAAATTACATTAGAATTGGTTGGGTAGGCAACAGCTGGTAGGAGTTGTGCTAAGGTAATTGCCCACAACATTTTGTCAAAGGAATCCAAAAGGCCAAAATTACATTAGAATTGGTTGGGGTAACAGCTGGTAGAGCTGTTAAGGTAATTGCCCACTATATCTTTGGAAGCCGAAGGAATCGAAAAGGCCAAAATTGAATTAGAATTGGTTGGGTAGGTAACAATATGGTAGGAGCTGTTAAAGTAATTGCCCACAACATCGATGGCCGAAGGAATCGAAAAGGCCAACATTACATTAGAATTGGGTTGGGTAGGTAACAGCTGGTATGAGTTGTTAAGGTAATTGCCTACAACATCGATGGCCGAAGGAATCCAAAAGGCCAAAATTACATTAGAATTGGTTGGGTAGGTAACAGCTGTAGACAAGTTAAGGTAATTGCCCACAACATCGGTGGCCGAAGGAATCAAAAGGCCAAAAATTACATTAGAATTCGTTGGGTAGGTAACAGCTTTTGGTAGGAGCTGTTAAGGTAATTGCCCACAACATTTGGTGGCCGAAGGAATCCAAAAGGCCAAAATTACATTAGAATTGGTTGGGTAGGTAACAGCTGGTAGGAGCTATGTTAAGTGTAATTGCCCATTAACATCGGTGGCCGAAGGAATCCAAAAGGCCAAAATTACATTAGAATTGGTTGGGCAGGTAACAGCTGGTAGGAGCTGCTGAGGTAATTGCCCACAACATCGGTGGCCGAAGGAATCCAAAAGGCCAAAATTACATTAGAATTGGTTGGGTAGTAAAAGGATTGGTAGGAGCTGTTAAGGTAATTGCCCCACAACATCGGTGGACGAAGGAATACAAAAGGCCAAAATTACATTAGAATTGGTTGGGTAGGTAACAGCTGGTAGGAGCTGTTAAGGTAATTGCCAACAACATCGATACCAAGGAATCCAAAAGGCCAAAAAATTACATTAGAATTGGTTGGGTAGGTAACAGCCGTAGGAGCTGTTAAGGCAATTGCCAACAACATCGATGGCCTAAGGAATCCAAAAGGCCAAAATTACATTAGAATTGGTTGCAGTAGGTAACAGCTGGTAGAGCTGTTAAGGTAATTGCCCACAATATCGATGGCCTAAGGAATCCAAAAGGCCAAAATTACATTAGAATTGGTTGGGTAGGTAACAGCTGGTAGGAGCTGTTGGTGCAATTGCCAACAACATCGGTGGCCGAAGGAATCCAAAAGGCCAAAATTGTTACTTGAATTGGTTGGGTAGGTAACAGCTGGTAGGAGGTGTTAAGGTAATTGCCCACAACATCGGTGGCCGAAGGAATCCAAAAGGCCAAAATTACATTAGAATTGGTTGGGTAGGTAACAGCTGGTAGGAGCTGTTGAGGTAATTGCTCTGACAACATCGGTGGCCGAAGGAATCCAAAAGGCCAAAATTACATTAGAATTGGTTGGGTAGGTAACAGATTGGTAGAGCTGTTAAGGTAATTGCCCACAACATCGGTGGACGAAGCCGAATACAAAAGGCCAAAATTACATTAGAATTGGTTGGGTAGGTAACAGCTGGTAGGAGCTGTTAAGGTAATTGGGTTAACAACATCGATGTATTCTATGGAATCCAAAAGGCCAAAATTACATTAGAATTGGTTGGGTAGGTAACAGCTGGTAGGAGCTGTTAATGTAATTGCCAACAACATCGATGGCCTAAGGAATCCAAAAGGCCAAAATTACATTAGAATTGGTTGGGTAGGTAACAGCTGGTAGGAGCTGTTAAGGTAATTGCCCACAACATCGATGGCCTAAGGAATCCAAAAGGCCAAAATTACATTAGAATTGGTTGGGTAGGTAACAGCTGGTAGGAGCTGTTAAGGTAATTGCCAACAACATCGATGGCCTAAGGAATCCAAAAGGCCAAAATTACATTAGAATTGGTTGGGTAGGTAACAGCTGGTAGGAGCTGTTAAGGTAATTGCCCACAACATCGGTGGCCGAAGGAATCCAAAAGGCCAAAATTACATTAGAATTGGTTGGGTAGGTAACAGCTGGTAGGAGCTGTTAAGGTAATTGCCCACAATATCGGTGGCCGAAGGAATCCAAAAGGCCAAAATTACATTAGAATTGGTTGGGTAGGTAACAGCTGGTAGGAGCTGTTAAGGTAATTGCCCACTATATCGGTGGCCGAAGGAATCGAAAAGGCCAAAATTGAATTAGAATTGGTTGGGTAGGTAACAGCTGGTAGGAGCTGTTAAAGTAATTGCCCACAACATCGATGGCCGAAGGAATCGAAAAGGCCAACATTACATTAGAATTGGTTGGGTAGGTAACAGCTGGTATGAGTTGTTAAGGTAATTGCCCACAACATCGATGGCCGAAGGAATCCAAAAGGCCAAAATTACATTAGAATTGGTTGGGTAGGTAACAGCTGGTAGGAGCTGTTAAGGTAATTGCCCACAACATCGGTGGCCGAAGGAATCCAAAAGGCCAAAATTACATTAGAATTCGTTGGGTAGGTAACAGCTGGTAGGAGCTGTTAAGGTAATTGCCCACAACATCGGTGGCCGAAGGAATCCAAAAGGCCAAAATTACATTAGAATTGGTTGGGTAGGTAACAGCTGGTAGGAGCTGTTAAGGTAATTGCCCACAACATCGGTGGCCGAAGGAATCCAAAAGGCCAAAATTACATTAGAATTGGTTGGGTAGGTAACAGCTGGTAGGAGGTGTTAAGGTAATTGCCCACAACATCGGTGGCCGAAGGAATCCAAAAGGCCAAAATTACATTAGAATTGGTTGGGTAGGTAACAGCTGGTAGGAGCTGTTGAGGTAATTGCCCACAACATCGGTGGCCGAAGGAATCCAAAAGGCCAAAATTACATTAGAATTGGTTGGGTAGGTAACAGATTGGTAGGAGCTGTTGAGGTAATTGCCCACAACATCGGTGGACGAAGGAATCGAAAGAGCCAAAATTACATTAGAATTGGTTGGGTAGGTAACAGCTGGTAGGAGGTGTTAAGGTAATTGCCCACAACATCGGTGGCCGAAGGAATCGAAACGGCCAAAATTATATTAGAATTGGTTGGGTAGGTAACAGCTGGTAAATGTGGAGATGTTAAGGTAATTGCCCTCAACATCGATGGCCGAAGGAATCCAAAAGGCCAAAATTACATTAGAATTGGTTGGGTAGGTAACAGCTGGCAGGAGCTGTTAAGGTAATTGCCAACAACATCGGTGGACGAAGGAATCGAAAGGGCCAAATTTACATTAGAATTGGTTGGGTAGGTAACAGCTGGTAGGAGCTGTTAAGGTAATTGCCCACAACATCGATGGCCGAAGGAATCCAAAAGGCCAAAATTACATTAGAATTGGTTGGGTAGGTAACAGCTGGCAGGAGCTGTTAAGGTAATTGCCAACAACATCGGTGGACGAAGGAATCGAAAGGGCCAAATTTACATTAGAATTGGTTGGGTAGGTAACAGCTGGTAGGAGCTGTTAAGGTAATTGCCCACAACATCGATGGCCGAAGGAATCCAAAAGGCCAAAATTACATTAGAATTGGTTGGGTAGGTAACAGCTGGTAGGAGCTGTTAAGGTAATTGACCACAACATCGGTGGCCGAAGGAATCCAAAAGGCCAAAATTACATTAGAATTCGTTGGGTAGGTAACAGCTGGTAGGAGCTGTTAAGGTAATTGCCCACAACATCGGTGGCCGAAGGAATCCAAAAGGCCAAAATTACATTAGAATTGGTTGGCTAGGTAACAGCTGGTAGGAGCTGTTAAGGTAATTGCCCACAACATCGGTGGCCGAAGGAATCCGAAAGGCCAAATTTACATTAGAATTGGTTGGGTAGGTAACAGCTGGTAGGAGGTGTTAAGATAATTGCCCACAACATCGGTGGCCGAAGGAATCCAAAAGGCCAAAATTACATTAGAATTGGTTGGGTAGGTAACAGCTGGTAGGAGCTGTTAAGGTAATTGCCCACAACATCGGTGGCCGAAGGAATCCAAAAGGCCAAAATTACATTAGAATTAGTTGGGTAGGTAACAGCTGGCAGGAGCTGTTAAGGTATTTGCCCACAACATCGGTGGACGAAGGAATCGAAAGGGCCAAATTTACATTAGAATTGGTTGGGTAGGTAACAGCTGGTAGGAGCTGTTAAGGTAATTGCCCACAACATCGGTGGCCGAAGGAATCCAAAAGGCCAAAATTACATTAGATTTGGTTGGGTAGGTAACAGCTGGTAGGAGATGTTAAGGTAATTGCCCACAACATCGGTGGCCGAAGGAATCCAAAAGGCCAAAATTACATTAGAATTCGTTGGGTAGGTAACAGCTGGTAGGAGCTGTTAAGGTAATTGCCCACAACATCGGCGGCCGAAGGAATCCAAAAGGCCAAAATTACATTAGAATTGGTTGGGTAGGTAACAGCTGGTAGGAGCTGTTAAGGTAATTGCCCACAACATCGGTGGCGAAGGAATCCAAAAGGCCAAAATTACATTAGAATTGCTTGGGTAGGTAACAGCTGGTAGGAGCTGTTAAGGTAACTGCCCACAACATCGATGGCCGAAGGAATCCAAAAGGCCAAAATTACATTTGTATTGGTTGGGTAGGTAACAGCTGGTAGGAGATGTTAAGGTAATTGCCCACAACATCGGTGGCCAAAGAATAGAAAAGGCCAAAATTACATTAGAATTGGTTGGGTAGGTAACAGCTGGTAGGAGCTGTTAAGATAATTGCCCACAACATCGGTGGCCGAAGGAATCCAATAGGCAAAAATTACATGAGAATTGGTTGGGTAGGTAACAGCTGGTAGGAGCTGTTAAGGTAATTGCCCACAACATCGATGGCCGAAGGAATCCAAAAGCCAAAATTGCATTAGAATTGGTTGGGTAGGTAACAGCTGGTAGGAGCTGTTAAGGAAATTGCCCACAAAATCGGTGGCCGAAGGAATCCAAAACGCCAAAATTACATTAGAATAGGTTGGGTAGGTAACAGCTGGTAGGAGCTGTTAAAGTAATTGCCCACAACATCGATGGCCGAAGGAATCCAAAAGGCCAAAATTACATTATAATTGGTTGGGTAGGTAACAGCTGGTAGGAGCTGTTAAGGTAATTGGCCACAACATCGGTGGCCGAAGGAATCCAAAAGGCCAAAATTACATTAGAATTGGTTGGGTAGGTAACAGCTGGTAGGAGCTGTTAAGGAAATTGCCCACAAAATCGGTGGCCGAAGGAATCCAAAAGGCCAAAATTACATTAGAAAAGGTTGGGTAGGTAACAGCTGGTAGGAGCTGTTAAGGTAATTGCCCACAATATCGATGGCCGAAGGAATCCAATAGGCCAAAATTACATTAGAATTGATTGGGTAGGTAACACCTGGTAGGAGCTGTTAAGGTAATTGCCCACAACATCGGTGGCCGAAGGAATTCAAAAGGCCAAAATTACATTAGAATTGGTTGGGTAGTTAACAGCTGGTAGGAGCTGTTAAGGTAATTACCCTCAAAATCGGTGGCCGAAGGAATCCAAAAGGCCAAAATTACATTAGAATTGGTTGGGTAGGTAACAGCTGGTAGGAGCTGTTAAGGCAATTGCCCACAACATCGGTGGCCGAAGGAATCCAAAAGGCCAAAATTACATTAGAATTGGTTGGGGAGGTAACAGCTGGTAGGAGCTGTTAAGGTAATTGCCCACAACATCGGGGGCCGAAGGAATCCAAAAGGCCAAAATTACATTAGAATTGCTTGGGTAGGTAACAGCTGGTAGGAGCTGTTAAGGTAATTGCCCACAACATCGGTGGCCGAAGGAATCGAAAAGGACAAATTTGAATTTCATTTGTTTGGGTAGGTAACAGCTGGTAGGAGCTGTTAAGGTAATTGCCCACAACATCGATGGCCTAAGGAATCGAAAAGGCCAAAATTACATTAGAATTGGTTGGGTAGGTAACAGCTGGTAGGAGCTGTTAAGGTAATTGCCCACAACATCGGTGGCCGAAGGAATCGAAAAGGCCAAAATTACATTGGAATTGGTTGGGTAGGTAACAGCTGGTAGGAGATGTTATGGTAATTGCCCACAACATCGGTGGCCGAAGGAATCCAAAAGGCCAAAATTACATTAGAATTGGTTGGGGAGGTAACAGCTGGTAGGAGCTGTTAAGGTAATTGCCCACAACATCGGTGGCCGAAGGAATCCAAAAGGCCAAAATTACATTAGAATTGCTTGGGTAGGTAACAGCTGGTAGGAGCTGTTAAGGTAACTGCCCACAACATCGATGGCCGAAGGAATCCAAAAGGCCAAAATTACATTTGTATTGGTTGGGTAGGTAACAGCTGGTAGGAGATGTTAAGGTAATTGCCCACAACATCGGTGGCCAAAGAATAGAAAAGGCCAAAATTACATTAGAATTGGTTGGGTAGGTAACAGCTGGTAGGAGCTGTTAAGATAATTGCCCACAACATCGGTGGCCGAAGGAATCCAATAGGCAAAAATTACATGAGAATTGGTTGGGTAGGTAACAGCTGGTAGGAGCTGTTAAGGTAATTGCCCACAACATCGATGGCCGAAGGAATCCAAAAGCCAAAATTACATTAGAATTGGTTGGGTAGGTAACAGCTGGTAGGAGCTGTTAAGGAAATTGCCCACAAAATCGGTGGCCGAAGGAATCCAAAACGCCAAAATTGCATTAGAATAGGTTGGGTAGGTAACAGCTGGTAGGAGCTGTTAAAGTAATTGCCCACAACATCGATGGCCGAAGGAATCCAAAAGGCCAAAATTACATTATAATTGGTTGGGTAGGTAACAGCTGGTAGGAGCTGTTAAGGTAATTGGCCACAACATCGGTGGCCGAAGGAATCCAAAAGGCCAAAATTACATTAGAATTGGTTGGGTAGGTAACAGCTGGTAGGAGCTGTTAAGTAAATTGCCCACAAAATCGGTGGCCGAAGGAATCCAAAAGGCCAAAATTACATTAGAAAAGGTTGGGTAGGTAACAGCTGGTAGGAGCTGTTAAGGTAATTGCCCACAACATCGATGGCCGAAGGAATCCAAAAGGCCAAAATTACATTAGAATTGATTGGGTAGGTAACAGCTGGTAGGAGCTGTTAAGGTAATTGCCCACAACATCGGTGGCCGAAGGAATTCAAAAGGCCAAAATTACATTAGAATTGGTTGGGTAGTTAACAGCTGGTAGGAGCTCTTAAGGTAATTACCCTCAAAATCGGTGGCCGAAGGAATCCAAAAGGCCAAAATTACATTAGAATTGGTTGGGTAGGTAACAGCTGGTAGGAGCTGTTAAGGCAATTGCCCACAACATCGGTGGCGAAGGAATCCAAAAGGCCAAAATTACATTAGAATTGGTTGGGGAGGTAACAGCTGGTAGGAGCTGTTAAGGTAATTGCCCACAACATCGGGGGCCGAAGGAATCCAAAAGGCCAAAATTACATTAGAATTGCTTGGGTAGGTAACAGCTGGTAGGAGCTGTTAAGGTAATTGCCCACAACATCGGTGGCCGAAGGAATCGAAAAGGACAAAATTGAATTTCAATTGTTTGGGTAGGTAACAGCTGGTAGGAGCTGTTAAGGTAATTGCCCACAACATCGATGGCCTAAGGAATCGAAAAGGCCAAAATTACATTAGAATTGGTTGGGTAGGTAACAGCTGGTAGGAGCTGTTAAGGTAATTGCCCACAACATCGGTGGCCGAAGGAATCGAAAAGGCCAAAATTACATTAGAATTGGTTGGGTAGGTAACAGCTGGTAGGAGATGTTATGGTAATTGCCCACAACATCGGTGGCCGAAGGAATCCAAAAGGCCAAAATTACATAAGAAATGGTTGGGTAGGTAACAGCTGGTAGGAGCTGTTAAGGTAATTGCCCACAACATCGGCGGCCGAAGGAATCCAAAAGGCCAAAATTACATTAGAATTGGTTGGGTAGGTAACAGCTGGTAGGAGCTGTTAAGGTAATTGCCCACAACATCGGTGGCCGAAGGAATCCAAAAGGCCAAAATTACATTAGAATTGGTTGGATAGGTAACTGCTGGTAGGAGATGTTATGGTAATTGCCCACAACATCGGTGGCCGAAGGAATCCAAAAGGCCAAAATTACATAAAAATGGTTGGGTAGGTAACAGCTGGTAGGAGCTGTTAAGGTAATTGCCCACAACATCGGCGGCCGAAGGAATCCAAAAGGCCAAAATTACATTAGAATTTGTTGGGTAGGTAATAGCTGGTAGGAGCTGTTAAGGTAATTGCCCACAACATCGGTGGCCGAAGGAATCCAAAAGGCCAAAATTACATTAGAATTGGTTGGATAGTAACAGCTGGTAGGAGCTGTTAAGGTAATTGCCCACAACATCGGTGGCCGAAGGAATCCAAAAGGCCAAAATTACATTAGAATTGGTTGGGTAGGTAACAGCTGCTAGGAGCTGTTAAGGTAATTGCCCACAACATCGCTGGCCGAAGGAATCCAAATGGCCAAAATTACATTAGAATTGGTTGGGTAGGTAACAGCTGGTAGGAGCTGTTAAGGAAATTGCCCACAAATCGGTGGCCGAAGGAATCCAAAAGGCCCAAATTACATTAGAATAGGTTGGGTAGGTAACAGCTGGTAAGAGCTGTTAAGGTAATTGCCCACAACATCGATGGCCGAAGGAATCCAAAAGGCCAAAATTACATTAGAATTGTTTGGGTAGGTAACAGCTGGTAGGAGCTGTTAAGGTAATTGCCCACAACATCGGTGGCCGAAGGAATCCAAAAGGCCAAAATTACATTAGAATTGGTTGGGTAGGTAACAGCTAGTAGGAGCTGTTAAGGTAATTGCCCTCAACATCGATGGCCGAAGGAATCCAAAAGGCCAAAATTACATTAGAATTGGTTGGGTAGGTAACAGCTGGTAGGAGCTGTTAAGGAAATTGCCCACAAAATCGGTGGCCGAAGGAATCCAAAACGCCAAAATTACATTAGAATAGGTTGGGTAGGTAACAGCTGGTAGGAGCTGTTAAGGAAATTGCCCACAAATCGGTGGCCGAAGGAATCCAAAAGGCCCAAATTACATTAGAATAGGTTGGGTAGGTAACAGCTGGTAAGAGCTGTTAAGGTAATTGCCCACAACATCGATGGCCGAAGGAATCCAAAAGGCCAAAATTACATTAGAATTGTTTGGGTAGGTAACAGCTGGTAGGAGCTGTTAAGGTAATTGCCCACAACATCGGTGGCCGAAGGAATCCAAAAGGCCAAAATTACATTAGAATTGGTTCGGTAGGTAACAGCTAGTAGGAGCTGTTAAGGTAAATGCCCACAACATCGATGGCCGAAGGAATCAAAAGGCCAAAATTACATTAGAATTGGTTGGGTAGGTAACAGCTGGTAGGAGCTGTTAAGGAAATTGCCCACAAAATCGGTGGCCGAAGGAATCCAAAACGCCAAAATTACATTAGAATAGGTTGGGTAGGTAACAGCTGGTAGGAGCTGTTAAGAAAATTGCCCACAAATCGGTGGCCGAAGGAATCCAAAAGGCCCAAATTACATTAGAATAGGTCGGGTAGGTAACAGCTGGTAGGAGCTGTTAAGGTAATTGGCCACAACATCGGTGGCCGAAGGAATCCAAAAGGCCAAAATTACATTAGAATAGGTTGGGTAGGTAACAGCTGGTAAGAGCTGTTAAGGTAATTGCCCACAATATCGATGGCCGAAGGAATCCAAAAGGCCAAAATTATATTAGAATTGGTTGGGTAGGGAACAGCTGGTAGGAGCTGTTAAGGAAATTGCCCACAAATCGGTGGCCGAAGGAATCCAAAAGGCCCAAATTACATTAGAATAGGTTGGGCAGGTAACAGCTGGTAAGCGCTGTTAAGGTAATTGCCCACAATATCGATGGCCGAAGGAATCGAAAAGGCCAAAATTACATTAGAATTGTTTGGGTAGTTAACAGCTGGTAGGAGATGTTAAGGTAATTGCCCACAACATCGGTGGCCGAAGGAATCCAAAAGGCCAAAATTACATTAGAATTGGTTGGGTAGGTAACAGCTGGTAGGAGCTGTTAAGGTAATTGCCCACAACATCGGTGGCCGAAGGAATCCAAAAGGCCCAAATTACATTAGAATAGGTTGGGTAGGTAACAGCTGGTAAGAGCTGTTAAGGTAATTGCCCACAATATCGATGGCCGAAGGAATCGAAAAGGCCAAAATTACATTAGAATTGTTTGGGTAGTTAACAGCTGGTAGGAGATGTTAAGGTAATTGCCCACAACATCGGTGGCCGAAGGAATCCAAAAGGCCAAAATTACATTAGAATTGGTTGGGTAGGTAACAGCTGGTAGGAGCTGTTATGGTAATTGCCCACAACATCGGTGGCCGAAGGAATTCAAAAGGCCAAAATTACATTAGAAATGGTTGGGTACTTAACAGCTGGTAGGAGCTGTTAAGGTAATTGCCCACAACATCGGTGGCCGAAGGAATCCAAAAGGCCAAAATTACATTAGAATTGGTTGGGTAGGTAACAGCAGGTAGGAGCTGTTAAGGTAATTGCCCACAACATCGATGGCCGAAGGAATCCAAAAGGCCAAAATTACATTAGAATTGTTTGGGTAGGTTAACAGCTGGTAGGAGCTGTTAAGGTAACTGCCCACAACATCGGTGGCCGAAGGAATCCAAAAGGCCAAAATTACATTAGAATTGGTTGGGTAGGTAACAACTAGTAGGAGCTGTTAAGGTAATTGCCCACAACATCGATGGCCGAAGGAATCCAAAAGGCCAAAATTACATTAGAATTGGTTGGGTAGGTAACAGCTGGTAGGAGCTGTTAAGGAAATTGCCCACAACATCGGTGGCCGAAGGAATCCAAAAGCCAAAATTACATTAGAATAGGTTGGGTAGGTAATAGCTGGTAGGAGCTGTTAAGGTAATTGCCCACAACATCGATGGCCGAAGGAATCCAAAAGGCCAAAATTTCATTAGAATTGGTTGGGTAGGTAACAGCTGGTAGGAGCTGTTAAGGTAATTGGCCACAACATCGGTGGCCGAAGGAATCCAAAAGGCCAAAATTACATTAGAATTGGTTGGGTAGGTAACAGCTGGTAGGAGCTGTTAAGGAAATTGCCCACAAAATCGGTGGCCGAAGGAATTCAAAAGGCCAAAATTACATTAGAATAGGTTGGGTAGGTAACAGCTGGTAGGAGCTGTTAAGGTAATTGACCACAACATCGATGGCCGAAGGAATCCAAAAGGCCAAATTTACATTAGAATTGGTTGGGTAGGTAACAGCAGGTAGGAGCTGTTAAGGTAATTGCCCACAACATCGGTGGCCGAAGGAATCCAAAAGGCCAAAATTACATTAGAATTGGTTGGGGAGGTAACAGCTGGTAGGAGCTGTTAAGGTAATTGACCACAACATCAGTGGCCGAAGGAATCGAAAAGGCCAAAATTACATTAGAATTGGTTGGGTAGGTAACAGCTGGTAGGAGCTGTTAAGGTAATTGCCCACAACATCGGTGGCCGAAGGAATCCAAAAGGCCAAAATTACATTAGAATTGGTTGGGTAGATAACAGCTGGTAGGCGCTGTTAAGCTAATTGCCCACAAAATCGGTGGCCGAAGGAATCCAAAAGGCCAAAATTACATTAGAATTGGTTGGGTAGGTAACAGCTGGTAGGAGCTCTTAAGGTAATTGCCCACAACATCGGTGGCCGAAGGAATCCAAAAGGCCAAAATTACATTAGAATTGGTTGGGTAGGTAACAGCTGGTAGGAGCTGTTAAGGTAATTGCCCACAACATCGGTGGCCGAAGGAATCGAAAAGGAAAACCAAAATTGAATTAGAATTGGTTGGGTAGGTAACAGCTGGTAGGAGCTGTTAAGGTAATTGCCCACAACATCGATGGCCTAAGGAATCGAAAAGGCCAAAATTACATTATAATTGGTTGGGTAGTTAACAGCTGGTAGGAGCTGTTAAGGTAATTGCCCACAACATCGGTGGCCGAATGAATCGAAAAGGCCAAAATTACATTAGAATTGTTTGGGTAGGTAACAGCTGGTAGGAGATGTTAAGGTAATTGCCCACAACATCGGTGGCCGAAGGAATCCAAAAGGCCAAAATTACATTAGAAATGGTTGGGTAGGTAACAGCTGGTAGGAGCTGTTAAGGTAATTTCCCACAACATCGGCGGCCGAAGGAATCCAAAAGGCCAAAATTACATTAGAATTGGTTGGGTAGGTAACAGCTGGTAGGAGCTGTTAAGGTAATTGCCCACAACATCGGTGGCCGAAGGAATCGAAAAGGCCAAAATTACATTAGAATTGGTTGGGTAGGTAACAGCTGCTAGGAGCTGTTAAGGTAATTGCCCACAACATCGCTGGCCGAAGGAATCCAAAAGGCCAAAATTACATTAGAATTGATTGGGTAGGAAACAGCTGGTAGGAGCTGTTAAGGAAATTGCCCACAAAATCGGTGGCCGAAGGAAACCAAAAGGCCCAAATTACATTAGAATAGGTTTGGTAGGTAACAGCTGGTAAGAGCTGTTAAGGTAATTGCCCACAACATCGATGGCCGAAGGAATCCAAAAGGCCAAAATTACATTAGAATTGGTTGGGTAGGTAACAGCTGGTAGGAGCTGTTAAGGTAATTGCCCACAACATCGGTGGCCGAAGGAATCCAAAAGGCCAATATTACATTAGAATTGGTTGGGTAGGTAACAGCTGGTAGGAGCTGTTAAGGTAATTGCCCACAACATCGGTGGCCGAAGGAATCCAAAAGGCCAAAATTACATTAGAATTGGTTGGGTAGGTAACAGCTGGTAGGAGCTGTTAAGGTAATTGCCCACAACATCGATGGGCGAAGGAATCCAAAAGGCCAAAATTACATTAGAATTGGTTGGGTAGGTAACAGCTGGTAGGAGCTGTTAAGGTAATTGCCCACAACATCGGTGGCCGAAGGAATCCAAAAGGCCAAAATTACATTAGAATTGGTTGGGTAGGTAACAGCTGGTAGGAGCTGTTAAGGTAATTGCCCACAACATCGGTGGCCGAAGGAATCCAATAGGCCAAAATTACATTAGATTTGGTTGGGCAGGCAACAGCTTGTAGGAGCTGTTAAGTTAATTGCACACAACATCGGTGGCCGAAGGAATCGAAAAGGCCAAAATTACATTAAAATTGGTTGGGTAGGAAACAGCTGGTAGGAGCTGTTAAGGTAATTGCCCACAACATCGATGGCCGAAGGAATCGAAAAGGCCAAAATTACATTAGAAATGGTTGGGGAGGTAACAGCTGGTAGGAGCTTTTAAGGTAATTGCCCACAACATCGATGGCCGAAGGAATCCAAAAGGCCAAAATTACATTAGAATTGTTTGGGTAGGTAACAGCTGGTAGGAGCTGTTAAGGTAATTGCCCACAACATCGATGGCCGAAGAAATCCAAAAGGCCAAAATTACATTAGAATTGGTTGGGTAGTAACAGCTGGTAGGGGCTGTTAAGGTAATTGCCCACAACATCGGTGGCCGAAGGAATCCAAAAGGCCAAAATTACATTAGAATTGGTTGGGTAGGTAACAGCTGGTAGGAGCTGTTAAGGTAATTGCCCACAACATCGGTGGCCGAAGGAATCCAAAAGGCCAAAATTACATTAGAATTTGTTGGGTAGGTAACAGCTGGTAGGAGCTGTTAAGGTAATTGCCCACAACATCGTTGGCCGAAGGAATCCAAAAGGCCAAAATTACATTAGAATTGGTTGGGTAGGTAACAGCTGGTAGGAGCTGTTAAGTTAATTGCCCACAACATCGGTGGCCGAAGGAATCGAAAAGGCCAAAATTACATTAGAATTGGTTGGGAAGGTAACAGCTGTTAGGAGCTGTTAATGTAATTGCCCACAACATCGGTGGCCGAAGGAATCCAAAAGGTCAAAATTACATTAGAATTGGTTGGGTAGGTAAATCTGGTAGGAGCTGTTAAGGTAATTGCCCACAACATCGGTGGCCGAAGGATTCCCAAAGGCCAAAATTACATTAGAATTGGTTGGCTAGTTAACAGCTGGTAGAAGCTGTTAAGGTAATTGCCCACAACATCGGTGGCCGAAGGAATCCAAAAGTCCAAAATTACATTAGAATTGGTTGGGTAGGTAACAGCTGGTAGGAGCTGTTCAGGTAATTGACCACCACATCGGTGGCCGAAGGAATCCAAAAGGCCAAAATTACTTTAGAATTGGTTGGGTAGGTAACAGCTGGTAGGAGCCGTTAAGTTAATTGCCCACAACATCGTTGGCCGAAGGAATCCAAAAGGCCAAAATTACATTAGAATTGGTTGGGTAGGTAACAGCTGGTAGGAGCTGTTAAGGTAATTGCCCACAACATCGGTGGCCGAAGGAATCGAAAAGGCCAAAATTACATTAGAATTGGTTGGGGAGGTAACAGCTGGTAGGAGCTGTTAAGGTAATTGCCCACAACATCGGTGGCCGAAGGAATCCAAAAGGCCAAAATTACATTAGAATTGGTTGGGTAGGTAACAGCTGGTAGGAGCTGTTAAGGTAATTGCCCACAAAATCGATGGCCGAAGTAATCCAAAAGGCCAAAATTACATTAGAATTGTTTGGGTAGGTAACAGCTGGTAGGAGCTGTTAAGTTAATTGCCCACAACATCGATGGCCGAAGAAATCCAAAAGGCCAAAATTACATTAGAATTGGTTGGGTAGTAACAGCTGGTAGGAGCTGTTAAGGTAATTGACCACAACATCGGTGGCCGAAGGAATCCAAAAGGCCAAAATTACATTAGAATTGGTTGGGTAGGTAACAGCTGGTAGGAGCTGTTAAGGTAATTGCCCATAACATCGGTGGCCGAAGGAATCCAAAAGGCCAAAATTACATTAGAATTTGTTGGGTAGGTAACAGCTGGTAGGAGCTGTTAAGGTAATTGCCCACAACATCGGTGGCCGAAGGAATCCAAAAGGCCAAAATTACATTAGAATTGGTTGGGTAGGTAAAAGCTGGTAGGAGCTGTTAAGGTAATTGCCCACAACATCGGTGGCCGAAGGATTCCCAAAGGCCAAAATTACATTAGAATTGGTTGGGTAGTTAACAGCTGGTAGAAGCTGTTAAGGTAATTGCCCACAACATCGGTGGCCGAAGGAATCCAAAAGTCCAAAATTACATTAGAATTGGTTGGGTAGGTAACAGCTGGTAGGAGCTGTTCAGGTAATTGACCACCACATCGGTGGCCGAAGGAATCCAAAAGGCCAAAATTACATTAGAATTGGTTGGGTAGGTAACAGCTGGTAGGAGCCGTTAAGGTAATTGCCCACAACATCGTTGGCCGAAGGAATCCAAAAGGCCAAAATTACATTAGAATTGGTTGGGTAGGTAACAGCTGGTAGGAGCTGTTAAGGTAATTGCCCACAACATCGGTGGCCGAAGGAATCGAAAACGCCAAAATTACATCAGAATTGGTTGGGGAGGTAACAGCTGTAGAGTTGTTAAGGTAATTGCCCACAACATCGGTGGCCGAAGGACTCGAAAAGGCCAAAAATTACATTAGAATTGGTTGGGTAGGTAACAGCTGGTAGGAGCTGTAAAGGTAATTGCCCACAACATCGATGGCCGAAGGAATCCAAAAGGCCAAAATTACATTAGAATTGGTTGGGTAGGTAACAGCTGGTAGGAGCTGTTAAGGTAATTGCACACAACATCGGTGGTCAGTGGAATCGAAAAGGCCAAAATTACATTAGAATTTGTTTGGGTAGGTAACAGCTGGTAGGAGCTGTTAAGGTAATTGCCCACAACATCGGTGGCCGAAGGAATCCAATAGGCCAAAATTACATTAGATTTGGTTGGGTAGGCAATAACAGCTGGTAGGAGCTGTTAAGGTACCTGCTCACAACATCGGTGGCCGAAGGAATCGAAAAGGCCAAAATTGCGATTAAAATTATTGGGTAGGCAACAGCTGGTAGAGCAGTTAAGGTAATTGCCCAAAACATCGATGGCCGAAGGAATCGAAAAGGCCAAAATTACATTAGAATTGGTTGGGTAGTTAACAGCTGGTAGGAGCTGTTAAGGTAATTGCCCAACAACATCGATGGCCGAAGAATCCAAAAGCACAAATTACATTAGAATTGTTTGGGTAGGTAACAGCTGGTGGAGCTGTTAAGGTAATTGCCTACAACATCGATGGCCGAAGAAATCCAAAAGGCCAAAATTACATTAGAATTGGTTGGGTAGGTAACAGCTGGTAGGAGCTGCTAAGGTAATTGGAAGTTCGACAACATCGGTGGCCGAAGGAATCCAAAAGGCCAAAATTACATTAGAATTGGTTGGGTAGGTAACAGCTTGTAGGAGCTGTTCAGGTAATTGACCACCACATCGGTGGCCGAAGGAATCCAAAAGGCCAAAATTACATTAGAATTGGTTGGGTAGGTAACAGCTGGTAGGAGCTGTTAAGGTAATTGCCCACAACATCGGTGGCCGAAGGAATCCAAAAGGCCAAAATTACATTAGAATTGGTTGGGTAGGTAACAGCTGGTAGGAGTTTGTTGGCAATTGCCCACAACATCGGTGGCCGAAGGAATCGAAAAGGCCAAAATTACATTAGAATTGGTTGGGTAGGTAACAGCTTGTAGGAGCTGTTAAGGTAATTGCCCACAACATCGGTGGCCGAAGGAATCCAAAAGGCCAAAATTACATTAGAATTGGTTGGGTAGGTAACAGCTGGTAGGAGTCGTTAAGGTAATTGCCCACAACATCGGTTGCCGAAGGAGTCCAAAAGGCCAAAATTACATTAGAATTGTTGGGTAGGTAACAGCTTTTCGGTAGGAGCTGTTAAGTTAATTGCCCACAACATCGGTGGCCGAAGAAATCCAATAGGCCAAAATTACATTAGATTTGGTTGGGTAGGTAACAGCTGGTAGGAGCTGTTTAGGTAATTGCCCACAACATCGTTGGCCAAAGGAATCCAAAAGGCCAAAATTACATTAGAATTGGTTGGGTAGGTAACAGCTGGTAGGAGATGTTGAGGTAATTGCCCACAACATCGGTGGCCGAAGGAATCCAAAAGGCCAAAATTACATTAGAATTGGTTGGGTTGGTAACAGCTGGTAGGAGCTGTTAAGGTAATTGCCCACAACATCGGTGGCTACTAAAGGAATCGAAAAGGCCAAATTACATTAGAATTGGTTGGGTAGGTAACAGCTGGTGGTGGAGCTGTTAAGGTAATTGCCCACAACATCGGTGGCCGAAGGAATCCAAAAGGCCAAAATTATATTAGAATTGGTTGGGTAGGTAACAGCTTGTAGGAGCTGTTCAGGTAATTGACCACCACATCGGTGGCCGAAGGAATCCAAAAGGCCAAAATTACATTAGAATTGGTTGGGTAGGTAACAGCTGGTAGGAGCCGTTAAGGTAATTGCCCACAACATCGGTGGCCGAAGGAATCCAAAAGGCCAAAATTACATTAGAATTGGTTGGGTAGGTAACAGCTGGTAGGAGCTGTTAAGGTAATTGCCCACAACATCGGTGGCCGAAGGAATCCAAAAGGCCAAAATTACATTAGAATTGGTTGGGTAGGTAACAGCTGGTAGGAGCTGTTAAGGTAATTGCCCACAACATCGGTGGCCGAAGGAATCAAAAGGCCAAAATTACATTAGAATTGGTTGGGTAGGTAACAGCTGGCAGGAGCTGTTAAGGTAATTGCCCACAACATCGGTGGCCGAAGGAATCCAAAAGGCCAAAATTACATTAGAATTGGTTGGGTAGGTAACAGCTGGTAGGAGCTGTTAAGGTAATTGCCCACAACATCGATGGCCGAAGGAATCCAAAAGGCCAAAATTACATTAGAATTGGTTGGCAGGTAGCCTTCGCTGGTAGAGCCGTTAAGGTAATTGCCCACAACATCGTTGGCCAAAGGAATCCAAAAGGCCAAAATTACATTAGAATTGTTTGGGTAGGTAACAGCTGGTAGGAGCCGTTAAGGTAATTGCCTACAATGATTCAAAAGCCGAAGGAATCCAAAAGGCCAAAATTACATGAGAATTGGTTGGGTAGGTAACAGCTGGTAGGAGCTGTTAAGGTAATTGCCCACAACATCGGTGGCCGAAGGAATCGAAAAGGCCAAAATTACATTAGAATTGGTTGGGGTAGGTAACAGCTGGTAGGGGCTGCTAAGGTAATTGCCCACAACATCGGTGGCCGAAGGAATCCAAAAGGCCAAAATTACATTAGAATTGGTTGGGTAGGTAACAGCTGGTAGAGCTGTTAAGGTAATTGCCCACAACATCGGTGGCCGAAGGAGTCCAAAAGGCCAAAATTACATTAGAATTCAAGTTGGGTAGGTAACAGCTGGTAGGAGCTGTTAAGGTAAATGCCCACAACATCGATGGCCGAAGGAATCCAAAAGGCCAAAATTACATTAGAATTGGTTGGGTAGGTAACAGCTGGTAGGAGCTGTTAAGGACTGCCCACAACATCGGTGGCCGAAGGAGTCCAAAAGGCCAAAATTACATTAGAATTGGTTGGGTAGGTAACAGCTGGTAGGAGCTGTTAAGGTAATTGCCCACAACATCGGTGGCCGAAGGAATCGAAAAGGCCAAAATTACATTAGAATTGTTTGGGTAGGTAACAGCTGGTAGGAGCTGTTAAGGTAATTGCCCACAACATCGGTGGCCGAAGGAATCCAAAAGGCCAAAATTACATTAGAATTGGTTGGGTAGGTAACAGCTGGTAGAGCTGTTAAGGTAATTGCCCACAACATCGGTGGCCGAAGGAGTCCAAAAGGCCAAAATTACATTAGAATTGGTTGGGTAGGTAACAGCTGGTAGGAGCTGTTAAGGTAATTGCCCACAACATCGATGGCCGAAGGAAACCAAAAGGCCAAAATTACATTAGAATTGGTTGGGTAGGTAACAGCTGGTAGGAGCTGTTAAGGTAATTGCCCACAACATCGGTGGCCGAAGGAGTCCAAAGGGCCAAAATTACATTAGAATTGGTTGGGTAGGTAACAGCTGGTAGGAGCTGTTAAGGTAATTGCCCACAACATCGGTGGCCGAAGGAATCCAATAGGCCAAAATTACATCAGATTTGGTTGGGTAGGTAACAGCTGGTAGGAGCTGTTAAGGTAATTGCCCACAACATCGTTGGCCAAAGGAATCCAAAAGGCCAAAATTACATTAGAATTGGTTGGGTAGGTAACAGCTGGTAGGAGATGTTAAGGTAATTGCCCACAACATCGGTGGCCGAAGGAATCCAAAAGGCCAAAATTACATTAGAATTGGTTGGGTTGGTAACAGCTGGTAGGAGCTGTTAAGGTAATTGCCCACAACATCGGTGGCCGAATGAATCGAAAAGGCCAAAATTACATTAGAATTGGTTGGGTAGGTAACAGCTGGTAGGAGCTGTTAAGGTAATTGCCCACAACATCGGTGGCCGAAGGAATCCAAAAGGCCAAAATTACATTAGAATTGATTGGGTAGGTAACAGCTGGTAGGAGCTTTTAAGGTAACTGCCCACAACATCGATGGCCGAAGGAATCCAAAAGGCCAAAATTACATTAGAATTGGTTGGGTAGGTAACAGCTGGTAGGAGCTGTTAAGGTAATTGCCCACAACATCGGTGGCCGAAGGAATCCAAAAGGCCAAAATTACATTAGAATTGTTTGGGTAGGTAACAGTTGGTAGGAGCTGTTAAGGTAATTGCCCACAACATCGGTGGCCGAAGGAATCCAAAAGGCCAAAATTACATTAGAATTGGTTGGGTAGGTAACAGCTGGTAGGAGCTGTTAAGGTAATTGCCCACAACATCGGTGGCCGAAGGAATCCAAAAGGCCAAAATTACATTAGAATTGGTTGGGTAGGTAACAGCTGGTAGGAGCTGTTAAGGTAATTGCCCACATCATCGGTGGCCGAAGGAATCCAAAAGGCCAAAATTACATTAGAATTGGTTGGGTAGGTAACAGATTGTAGGAGCTGTTAAGGTAATTGCCCACAACATCGGTGGCCGAAGGAATCCAAAAGGCCTAAATTACATTAGAATTGGTTGGGTAGGTAACAGCTAGTAGGAGCTGTTAAGGTAATTGCCCACAACATCGGTGGCCGAAGGAATCCAAAAGGCCAAAAGTACATTAGAATTGGTTGGGTAGGTAAAAGCTTGTAGGAGCTGTTAAGTTAATTGCCCACAACATCGGTGGCCGAACGAATCCAAAAGGCCAAAATTACATTAGAATTGGTTGAGTAGGTAACAGCTGGTAGGAGCTGTTAAGGTAATTGCCCACAACATCGGTGGCCGAATGAATCCAAAAGGCCAAAATTACATTAGAATTGGTTGGGTAGGTAACAGCTGGTAGGAGCTGTTAAGGTAATTGCCCACAACATCGGTGGCCGAAGGAATCCAAAAGGCCAAAATTACATTAGAATTGGTTGGGTAAGTAACAGCTGGTAGGAGCTGTTTAGTTAATTGCCCACAACATCGGTGGCCGAAGGAATCGAAAAGGCCAAAATTACATTAGAATAGGGTGGGTAGGTAACAGCTGGTAGGAGCTGTCAAGATAATTGCCCACAACATCGGTGGCCGAAGGAATCCAAAAGGCCAAAATTACATTAGAATTGGTTGGGTAGGTAACAGCTGGTAGGAGCTGTTAAGGTAATTGCCCACAACATCGGTGGCCGAAGGAATCCAAAAGGCCAAAATTACATTAGAATTGGTTGGGTAGGTAACAGCTGGTAGGAGCTGTTAAGGTAATTGCCCACAACATCGGTGGCCGAAGGAATCCAAAAGGCCAAAAGTACATTAGAATTGGTTGGGTAGGTAAAAGCTTGTAGGAGCTGTTAAGCTTAATTGCCCACAACATCGGTGGCCGAACGAATCCAAAAGGCCAAAATTACATTAGAATTTGTTGAGTAGGTAACAGCTGGTAGGAGCTGTTAAGGTAATTGCCCACAACATCGGTGGCCGACGGACTCGAAAAGGCCAAAATTACATTAGAATTGGTTGGGTAGGTAACAGCTGGTAGGAGCTGTTAAGGTAATTGCCCACAACATCGGTGGCCGAAGGAATCCAAAAGGCCAAAAGTACATTAGAATTGGTTGGGTAGGTAAAAGCTTGTAGGAGCTGTTAAGTTAATTGCCCACAACATCGGTGGCCGAACGAATCCAAAAGGCCAAAATTACATTAAAATTGGTTGAGTAGGTAACAGCTGGTAGGAGCTGTTAAGGTAATTGCCCACAACATCGGTGGCCGAATGAATCCAAAAGGCCAAAATTACATTAGAATTGGTTGCGTAGGTAACAGCTGGTAGGAGCTGTTAAGGTAATTGCCCACAACATCGGTGGCCGAAGGAATCCAAAAGGCCAAAATTACATTAGAATTGGTTGGGTAGGTAACAGCTGGTAGGAGCTGTTTAGGTAATTGCCCACAACATCGGTGGCCGAAGGAATCGAAAAGGCCAAAATTACATTAGAATTGGTTGGGTAGGTAACAGCTGGTAGGAGCTGTCAAGGTAATTGCCCACAACATCGGTGGCCGAAGGAATCCAAAAGGCCAAAATTACATTAGAATTGTTTGGGTAGGTAACAGCCGGTAGGAGCTGTTAAGGTAATTGCCCACAACATCGGTGGCCGAAGGAATCGAAAAGGCCAAAATTACATTAGAATTGGTTGGGTAGGTAACAGCTGGTAGGAGCTGTTAAGGTAATTGCCCACAACATCGGTGGCCGAAGGAATCCAAAAGGCCAAAATTACATTAGAATTGGTTGGGTAGGTAAAAGCTGGTAGGAGCTGTTAAGTTAATTGCCCACAACATCGGTGGCCGAAGGAATCCAAAAGGCCAAAATTACATTAGAATTGGTTGGGTAGGTAACAGCTGGTAGGAGCTGTTAAGGTAATTGCCCACAACATCGATGGCCGAAGGAATCCAAAAGGCCAAAATTACATTAGAATTGGTTGGGTAGGTAACAGCTGGTAGGAGCTGTTAAGGTAATTGCCCACAACATCGGTGGCCGAAGGAATCCAAAAGGCCAAAATGAAATAGGATGGCATGAGAAGTTTGCGGAATGTAGGAAAGTAACAGTTTCGATGCACCCGTTCTGCATTCGGAATCTTTTCTTTCTTCTATGTGCCATGTCCCCTCAGGACGTATGCGATCATGGCTTTCCACGTCTCCCTATCCCTGGTTGCTCTTAGCACGCTTTCTCCTGTTACACCACGCAAACCTTGTTCCGTCATCCACCTGATGAGATCTTTCAAATATGTTATCCGTTGCTTTCCCCTGTCTCTTTTTCCTTTCTATCTGGCCTGTTAGTATCAGGTTCTCCAAGCCCTCCTTCCTCTTTGCATGTTCCAGGAACTTCAGCTGTCTCTTCCTGATGCTTAGTAGTAATTTCCTTTTTGTTTCCATCATTTCCTAAACCTCATCATTGCTCATATACTCGGTCCATGATATTCGCAGCATTCTTCTGTAGAACCACATTTCAATTGCTTCAAATTTTTCCTTCATCTTTAATGAGATTGTCCAGCTTTCACTGCTATATTGAAGAACTGACATCACATAGAAATCTAGTATTCTTTTCTTTGTTTCTATCAAAATTGTCCTGTTTCTTAATACTCTACTCAATTCTGAATCAAGTGGAGAAAAAATCAAAGAAATGTAACTTACAATGTGAAACATCAAAGCAATAGATATAAAAAGAATTTCTTAATAAAGGGTGTAAGATATGCGGGTAGTGGTACGGTTATCGATGTAGAAAAGAGAATCGGTAAGCCGAGAATATATTCCGGAACAATCCCTTGCTTGATTGACTTTTCAAAATTGTTAATAATCCTTCTTAAATAAGGAGGAAATTCATATAGAATATTTTTTGTTAAATTTTCCTCCTGGCACAATCTGCATACATTGCCATTGTTGTATGGATTTATTATTTAAATTTCACTCCAAGTTTTACCAGGTTATTTCAATTTTATTTTTCACTTGTGATTAGTCAGATTTTGTAAATATTTTAGGTTTTGCAGGTTTATGATTTTTTCATATGATTTTAAAACTGTCTTTGGTAAATCCTTAATATGTTTTTCCATCTCTGTCATGTACCTCTGCTTTCTAAGTAACCTCTTCTGTATTGCAAAGTCCATTACATGGGCATTTGTTTTTCTCCCTACAGTTGCATTCCTCGTTAGTTAATGATGCTATTTTTGTGTTGTTATTTAGGTTTCCGGCGTTATTTTTATGTATTTTTGTAAACTGCTAGTACAGCTATAACTTAATTTGATTGAATTCATATTAAAAATTTTGTTTAATTATTAGGTTTTGGGAAGTGTTTATTGATAACTTAAAAAAAAACATTTGTTCTATTTTGGATTTTACTTCTAAGTTCAAAGGTGAGTTGAACCAAATAAGTTTTCGATTTTTATTATTATGTTTCGTTTGCTTGTTTGGATGAGTTTATTTTATAGTAAATTTTTCTTATGACCAGATTCCTTTAAGGAATTATTTTAATTAATTTAAGTTTAATCCTTTTTAATTTTATTATTCTCATAATTTTTATTATATCATTATTAAATATTTTTTAATGTTTAATAAATAATAACAGTTTTGCTTAATAAAGAGAAGCGAGTGAATTACAAGGGCAAGCAGTTTGAAATTTTAGGGGTTATTATGTTTTTTATTGATGTTATTTGACCAATGGGAAAGTCCGTTGTGACGGAGATGTGCGTTTTGATGTAGTAGATATCGGCGCAGAACGAGAAATCTGAGAGCCGAGTTCGAATTCGAGTTAAATTAGTTGCATTCACTTACGAAAAAAAAAACCTTGGAAAAGGTATTATTACACCTCTTTTACCTCCAGTTGTTGGTTAAATAACAGGCCAGATTGGGTTCTTTAACATTGGTTGGCAACTAGTCTACTGCAGAAAGTAATAGCAAACTACTGCAGGAAAATTTTCTGCCCGGTCAATCGTGTCTTTTTTAAGACATGATCGCCCAAGCGTGCATCACATATGGCACTTAACTGGCTGATCATTGATATGTTATTCCTGATATTTTGTTTAATCAATAAAGTACATTTTGTTCGTACGTTTTGTTATCCATTACTTAATACCTACCTTAACACGCCTTGTATATACCAATGATAATAATAATAATATACCAATAATATAATAATAATAATATACCAATAAAGACAATATTTGAATAGTTATATTTACATGTAAATTGATATGAACAGCTATAATTCCCAAATTTTATGAGTCGTTTGCATAACATTTTATAACGTAAATTTCTTTTACTTTAGAAGAATGTTATTTAGAAAATTTAACAACTCTTTTCCGTATATGATCGCTGTGGTTTGCATCAAGAATCCATAAATACGCCCTTCCAATATCTAAGCATCTAATGTTTCTCAAGTATGAAGAAAGACTTAATGGAATCCTGAGATAGACATTAGGTGAGCGACAAGGTACTGAGCCACGCCCAGGTTAAATGATCAATCCGGTAACAATATTAACGGGCTATGTTCTACTAATGGCCATTTCGCCGGGGCTGCGCCTTTTAACAAAATGGGCTATCAATTACTTCCCCGCGGATTTGGTGATTTTTTTTACCCTCGTCTTCGAAATGCCACCTGAATAATTAAGTACACTTTGTTACTGTAACATTAAATTTACAATAATTCGCCTATTTTAGGTAGTAGAGTTTTTACACGCAATTAATTCATTGTTAAATGTAGAGAATATAATTTTTTCAAAAAGAACCAAAAGTAATTTATTTTGCTTGCTTGAGAAATCAAGGTATTACATGGACATCATAGCATATGAAACATTGACATTGAAAAACTAAAGGCTCTTTTAATCTTCGTGCGAAATTCATGTTATTTACTTCCCTTGTGAATGCTTTGAAACGGAAAACAAAGGCACAGTTTTATATTCAGTCAAATTACATTAACCTAAAGAGATGGGCAGTCAATTATTTAATTTTAGGGGAGGGATAAATTAAATTGTATGCTTCAACTGGAGCAGAAACCCAAATAGCAAAACGACATTAACAAATACAAGAAAGTTAGTCGATAACTGATTCATTTTCCGTGTTTCTCTTTGTATATATAGATTTAAACTTAACCCAGCAGTTATTTTCCATATTCATAAGGTTTTGCATACCCTAATCTCTTATTATAAATGAGGAAGCATTAGCAAATCAATAAAGAAAAGGAGAAAGATCTATGATAAACCACTGAAGCTATGGTGCGCAAAGAAAAACGGAAAATTCTTAGGATATTCGTCATTTATAAATCATTTAGTAGCGCCGAGATTAGACTCCTTCATTTCATTGGCGCATCATGTAGAAAAAGAGTTTTCATGTATAATATTTAGATTTTCATGTATAATATTTAGATTTTGTTCTAAAAAAGTTAATAGTCGCCTTTATACTCAGAAAATAAAACATACAGAAAACCTATAAGGAGTTTTTGCAAACAAACTAGTCATTGGTACGACTAACACTACAGTTATTTATTAACACACACACACACACACACACACATATATATATATATACATGCGTGCGCACACGCACAATTACACACAATATTCTTGAACGAAAGTGACGCGCTTGACTTTGCTAAGATAATTTATTATCGACCAAGTTGAGCATCAGTAAAAATAAACGGATGATTTACGCAAAATCAGCACCTCTGGGTAGGCTAAGAATAACTGTGCAATCAGATTCATTCAAGTAATATATATATATATATATATATATATATATATATATATATATATATTACTTGAATGAATCTGATTATATATATATATATATATGTATAAAACACATAAACATACACAAATAGATGGAATAAATTAATATAGACTTACAAATATATATATATATATATATATATATATATATATATACATTTGCATATTTCCACACACACACACACACGCACACACACACATATATATATAAAAGGACAAAACATTCACACACCACTTACTTGCTACCCAGGTTTCCTCCACTCAGGTCTCATCAGGCAAACTACTTTCCGGATGAGACGTAAGTGGTCGATACTTGGGTAGCAACTTATTGGTGTTTGTTCGGTTCTTTAACATATCGTTAGCTCTGCATATTCGGTTCATTTGTGTTGGGTGTGCATTGTGCACTTGTTCGAACTACCGTATGCTGGTTTGATAAGACGCTATTAAGTTAGTATATATATATATATATATATATATATATATATATATATATATATGGTGAGGCATTACCATTAACGTACCTCTCAAAATATTACATTAGGACAAAAAGCAAAACAATAGATGATATATATAATAATATGCAAACATATCTTACTTAAACATACCATGTATAAACACGTAAAAACATACACACGCAAACTGAAACGCACGCACACATACACACACACATGCACACATACGTATATATATATATATTTGTGTGCATTTCGAGTTCGAGTTTTTAATATATATATATATATATGTGTGTGTGTGTGTGTGTGTGTGTGTTGGGTCAATAGATAATTTTTCGACTAAATTAGGCAAAAAAATCTCATTTTAGCAAACATAACAAAAATATTGAAATTTATCTAATATAACTGCTGTTGGCTTCAACCATGACCACATGCCGACTTCTGAACCTTCTAAAAAGTTACTGGACGGTCTCCTTGTATAAATCTGTGAATCCTGCCATAATTATTGCCTTCAGTTCATCTTTGATTTTACAAGGAGATTTCGTTGGTGTCTCGCTCGACTACGCCCGACCCAAAATAATCTGTTTCTGTCTGGTGAGTTTGCTGGCCAGTCATAGGAGGTGATTTGGTCGCAGAGATGGTCTGACAGCAATGTCTCGGTTCTCTTGCTTGTGTTCCACATTTTAGCCTGGGCGGCGCTATCTCCTCAAGACACTTGAAGTGGGCTTCCGTCTTGAGTGTGAGGCTCTGTGCGAAGAATAATGGAAGCATAACGGTGTCATCTAAACACATTTGTAATAACCATTACACTCATCTACTTCTAAAATATTGGATCTTCCGATGTGAATGCCAAGCCATACAGCATTCTGTTTCGGATTGAATTGTGACAGACAGTGCCCAACTGACCCTACTAGACTCTGCAATCGACAAAATACAAAACAAACAAGGCGCAAACGGGAAATTATAAGTATAAAATGGCGACAATTTACCCATCTAACCCTGTGTTTATACAGTACAGTACAAGAATGTTTTCGACTTTTCAAATCCTGTATTTCAGCATCAGTCAGTTAAGTGCCAGATATGATATACGCTTGGGCGATCATGTCTCGAAAGACATATGACTGACTATGCAGAAGATTATCCCGCAGTAGGTTGCCATTGCTTTCTGGTTGCCAGCCAAGGCTATAGAACCCAATCTGTTCTGTTATTTCACCCATTACTGAAGAGAAGAGACGGATTAATATCTTTTAAAATGTTATTTGTGTGTAAGTGAATGCAAGGAATTCAACTGGAATTCGAACTCAGCTTCAGGATTTGTCGTTCTGAGCCGATATCCACTGCACCACAACGCACCTCCGCATTTCAGCACAACGCATTTCAGCGTCACAATTCTTATTTTATGGGATTGCTTTGGACAATAACTTTGCAGCATCTCCGCGTTTCTATATTCATCACTGTTTATCCATTTATATATCCCTATCTTCCTAAATACACATGTTTAAAATTGTATGGAAAACAATCAGTAATAATTTGAGAAAAGTTACAGTATGATTTTTTTAAAAATGACAAGGGGAAAACTATCTTTTCGCCGACATGTTCCGTACACTTTCATCAAGGCAAAGAAATGAACAATTATCTTTTGTGCTTTGGTAAAATCCGTCAAATGGACGAAACGCGTAGATATAAACATAGTTTTCTTCTTTCCTTCTTTTTTAATCATATATATATCGTGCAAAAGTCAATTCATCTACAAATCAGATCTTCTACAGTGAACTAAAAAACATAAAACAGACACTCATCAATAATAATTTTCCCAGCTACATAGTTGATGAACAAATACATTACTTTCTTAAAAAGCTTAACATGGAAAAAACAACACATGATACTAACCCAACCAATCCTAAACATATCACTCTCTTATACCGTAGCCAGATGCACTCCAACTACCAACTAGATGAAAACATCCTAAAAAAACTCATAAATACTAATATTTCTCCGACAGACTCTAACAAAAGAATTAAGTTCATTATATATTACACTAAATCCACTACATCTAATTCATTTGTCCGCAACGACTCTTCCCCCACCGTTAGTGATTTGCAAAAAACCAATGTAGTATATAAATTCATATGTCCATTTAGAGAATGTATCTCTAACAACCTCAATAATATCTACATCGGCCACACCACAAATTCGCTCTCACGGCGTCTGACGTTGCACTTAAATAAAAATTCAAATATATTCCGTCATTTAGAACAACACGGTTATCAACGCACACTTCTGAGAAAAACATACTCAAACAAGAAAATAATAAGCAGAAACTAAAAATCCTCGAAGCACTCTACATTAAACAATTTAAACCTGGTTTGAATACAATCAATTTCGATATTTCCAACAACGTACTCAAATGTCTGTAATCAGACCAAGGGACCACAACACCACTATTTTGTCACTGTCTTCGGCCATCCGCCACGGTAGGGATGGACTTATATTTTCAATTCAATTATCTTTATTGTTAATAGCTTAAATGTTCTATGTTTACTGTGTGTTAATATTTACTCTTTGATAATGGCTTATGTGAGCCGAAAGCTTAGACCCGATAAAAAATTCAACAAATACTGTGATTTTTTGTTGTCTTTTAACGACATCACCATCAAGTATATCAGACGGTATGAACGGATCCTACACAAAATTAATAGACAAAACTTGTCTATATTATTCAATGAAACCTGCATTAATGAAAAAATGCTGCCAAAATACACACAATATATATATATATATATATATATATATATATATATATATATATATATATAACATAGCACACTTGGAATACAATTCAGGTAAATTTCGATAGAACTCAATGTTAAATTCATTTTTTTTAATTTTAATAAGATTTTAGATTATTACAATGGATAATACATATTTAACCGCGTCATGATGTTATTATCGCGGCTCGTCAGACCCAAATAGTACAACACTGGGTCCTCAAAAATATCCCCCACCAAAATTCCTTTTCTTTTATTTAATTTTACATAGACGCTCACATGTCCATATTAGGATAGACATTTGTAATGGTTATTTACGAAAATTTCTCGCTCATTCGAAAAGAGCCCCAAAGAAAAAAAGGAAAGCGAGGATAAAGAAAAGATGGACGATTGATTAATGCAAAGAAGAGAAAAAGTGAAAAAAGTAAAAAGAGAAAAAAAGAAAAAAAGGAAACAGAAAAAAATGAATGGAAAGTAAGAAGAGAAAATGAAAGGACGAAGAGATAGAATAAAAAGAAATACAGTATCACGAGAAATAAATTTTGACACCATTTATCGAAACAGCGTCTCAAACATCCTAAAACCTCCTGTTCTTTAAAAAAAAATCTCCCGTTCTTTAAATATATATATATGTATGTATGTATAAAACAGCATATATATATATATATATATATATATATATAAAACAGAAATAGAGTTGTTTCTTCGAGAGAAATTAGTGTAGAATAAAATGTGTGAGAAGCCATAAAATGTCCTGTTTCAAGTGTAAATTTATTTTTGTTGTTATTATACATGTCATGATACATTAAGTGCCCGTAATGGTATTTGTGATGCTACACGTGTTTCGAGTCTAAAATTGACTCTCTCCAAACGATAAACTTTTGACTTTACGTATCGAGATCCGTTTGCGTTTCTGATGGCCAAGGTATCGTGTATAAATATATAAATAAATCAAGTGGTGACCACCCGGTTGATGAGTTTGTAGGGTTGGCAGTTTTTACATTAGCACGTAAAGTTTCTTTTGGCCAAGGTGTCCTGTATAAATAGATAAATAAATAAACAAATCAAGTGCTGATCACGAGGTTGAAGAGATTGTGGAGTTGGCGTTTTTCACATTTGCATGTTAAGTTTTTTTTTTTTTTTCTGGTGGTGCCTTCCTTATCAAAGAACTTTTCAATGACTCGCGAAATTGGTATGATGTTTTCCATCGGTCATCTGGTTCTTTTTATTGCTTTGGGAATGCTTTTTGAAATTGTTGCGGCTGTGTGTATATGTAAGTGTGTGCGTGTGAGAGCGTTCTTTTTTTTAGTTTTCGTGCTTTAAATTTGTTTTTTATGGGTCATCTGGTTCATTTTATTGCTTTGGGGATACTATTTGAATTTGATATGTGTATGTGTGTGTGTATGTATGTGTGTGTCAAAGTGTGTTTTCTCTTCCTGGTGTGTGTGTTTTAGGTTTTTCATGTTGTTTTGCCTATATATATAGTATAACCCTTATATAAGAAAAATTATGATATAAGAGAAACCCTGGTATAAGAGATATTTTCTCTGGTGTTCTCTCTCTCTCATGAATTAAATGATTATTTAATTCGTAATAGTTTTAATTGTCAAATATGCCAATTAATCCAAGTTAAAAAAACTGCATCAAATTTAAAGCATTGTTTAAACTAAAATAAATTTTAAACCCTATCATTCGAAATAGCAGCAAATATTTTTTCAAAGAAATAAAGTGATACCTGATGGATACTTATTTTTATCTTTGAGGCAACAATTAAAAGAGATTCTGAATTAAAGGTCCGGAGAAGTGAATAGAAAGATCGTTGTAAAGTGAGATTGCATATTGTATATATATATTTTTATGCAAGGTTTTAATTTCATTTGACATTTGATTTTAACAATAAATGACAAAAATACAGATTAAAAGTTCAAAGTTTTCATTTTCCTAAAAAAAAATATATATATCCATTTTTTAAAGACAGCGACATCGAAATTTCCTGCTGCCAAATCTTCCATGCTGAATTTTCTAATAGGCCCAGGATTTATTGATTGATGTGTTAGATTTATAAACATTTCTTTGTTCTATATTACTATAGCTTTTAATTCTGTCAAATTCCGACCCATAGTTGATATATTTTTGATTCCATATATAATGTTAAATTAAAAAACACACATGTATATGTTTTTAATTAAACAGTATATTTATATCTTCAAAGGCCTGAATATTTATGCAAAAAAATTAGGCAGGATTCGAACTTACGACCATTATCAACATAGAGGAAGCCATCGATGGATCTGATGCGATGTAAGCGCTCGACTACAAATGATTTCTCAACAGATGAAGCCGAATTAAGACATATAAACACCTTCTAAGGGAAGGCTTCTTCCTTTGAGCGCCCGGTTGAACTTAAGTTGAGGCAAGGACTAAAGTAAAACTCCGACATAGGACCAATCACTAAAGATGCTGAGTAAAATGGTAGGTTCCCTGTACTGCTCCAGTAAGTGCCTGACTCCTGCTATCCCTTTTAAATATAGAGGATAGGAGGAGTCAGGCTCAGCTCGAAAATAGGCTACTCTTGCCATATACAGTACTGTGCAAAAGTTTTAATCCAAGAACTATTTTATCTTTTATGAGGCATCAAAATAAAATTTAAAATCATACCTGTCCTAACACATTTGCACACTACCGGTAGTGTGCAAAATATTAGGACAGGGGTGATTTTTCTAAACGTTATTTTTTAAAAGAGATAGAAATTCAACTCGTTTTATTGGCAATTTTTTTTTTTTATGAATTAAAGTGGGTGGGGAAAATGAGAAACTAGAATGAGGAAAACCCAGAATGGGAAAATACTGCCTAAAAAAAGTGAATTTCCATTTCTTTTCAAAAATAACATTTACTACATGAAGATATATTGTTCTTTCAATGTCGAAACAAAATGTACACTTTTGTAGATTGAACATGTTCTAAAATGTAATTTATAATAAATATTCATCGCTCTTTTAAGCACTATTTTAAATTAATGTTATTTTCTCCGTTCCTTATTTATATATATAGTCATCCGCAAACATATCTGTTTCACAGCTCATCAGTACGGTTAAAATCCGATTGCTTTTTTTAACCCAGGATTGAAACCCGACCGAATTAGCGTCAATCGGCGATTCTACCTCTGGGCTATGGGCGTTCGGTAGAAGAAGGCGCACTTTTTTAGTGTGTATATATATTAATAGTTAGATCCTTTTATTTTAATGCAGCTGAATTTGATAAATGCAATTAATCCCGTTTATTTGAAATACTAGAAAAATAAAATAAAAAGTCAAATCAACTTTGTCGGTCGTTTTATCGAAACATCATATATATATATATATATATATATAGGAGTGTTTTGCAGTTTGCTTGAAGCATTGTGTAAATAATGTGTATGGGTAGATATTTAAAGGCGAACACAATGCGTTTAGTAAAATAAAGAAGGTTTAGGGCATTACCTATTTATTATTCATTAATATTTCGTGATCAGAATCTCATCTTCAGATGATAGGAGAACTTGATTTTATGTATGTTGGTAGACTGCCTTTAAACGAATGGTCCTCTTTCGCTGCTGCTGCT